>JAGTTH010000653.1:0-106833 GCA_022606485.1 Agraylea sexmaculata
AAATTGAAATTTTCAATTACAATTACTTATAATATATATAATTCAATTAAAATTACCCTTGATAGGATCAATGATCATTGAGGTGAAGTGGAGGGTAAAATATTCCTTATTGAATAATGGCAACCACACAAGTAGTAGCTAGTATTGCATCTGTTATCAAATCGTCGATACGTGGCCGCTACGTGACCGGTGCATGACATTCTAATGTGAATGACACAATATGGCAGCTCGCAGTATCATTTGCTGTGTTTCACAGAGACGATTATTTAGAAATGCAAATAATACTTTAAAAACTTCAGTCGCTTGGAGTGATACTTTGCCGCTCGTACTGTTTATCTGTCACTTGTCCATTTTTTTAATAAAATTACACTGTCGTAATATTGTAAAGTGAGATTCACAAGTTCTTAGTTCTTAGTACATTTTTTTTAAATATGATTTGAATGATATAATGTCACAATTATTTTATATGAAATCTGTATGAAAAAAAAATAGTCGTCCATATAAAGTATAAATCGATAAAGGCATGTATTGATTTGTGTTCAATAATTCATTAGTTCATTACACCTTTTCAGTCTTCAAACACCACAAAATATTTAATTCACCTCCACCTGGTCTGATTTAATAGTTTACAGTTGTATACATCCACGCCCTTTATGGGAAATAATAAATAATTTTGCAATTCAATTAATTAATCCGAGATTCGGATCATAGAATGGGAAAACGCGATTATAAAGACCCAATTACTAAATTACAACATTGAAAAAATCAATAAAATAGTTCATCAATTATTTCAATAGATCCCAAATATCTGATTTTAATAATTGAACATTCGAATAACGTTTCGGCCGTTAATTAAATATTCATATTAATTGGAAGATAAGGCAGAAATTAAATATTAATTAAATACTTTATGATTGATTTTTTACATGAATGAAACTCGAATATAGTATGAATAAAATATATAAATGTGGCTTCTTCTTGGGAAAAGTTCTCACTTTCTTATAATATTTAATATTTACTTTATTCATATAACATATTATCAATGATACTTCAAATAGTGGAAATTAATATTTCAATAAATTTGTAGATACGTTTTTGTGTTAATCACCCATTGTTATATTTTTTTAAGAAATCTTCCCAGTATATATGTATATTTTTAATAGACAAGCTTGTTAGTGAAAAAAGGCTTTTATAATGATATCGACATGGTCTATGGAAATGTCTTCCAGGGCACAGCTTTTTATGTCATATGGAAATATAAATATATACGAAATGCTATAATCGTTTGAGGTTTCGCCTTGTGAAAAAAAATCAGCCTCTTTTTATCATAACCCGATAAAGCCTTTGAAGCGAATGTACAATATTACCAAATCCCCTTTTTTGTAATGGCATATTTTATTGACTGATATGTTTATTGGAAGGTATTTTCTCATTACGAAGGTTTCTTCAAAGTATGACAAAAGCTTTAACAACCACTTAAAGGATTATTCCCTATTTTACAGTACAATAGACCAGTTATTATATTCAATAATTCTATAGAGGTTTTGAATTATAATTATTTAATATGGATAAAAATAAATAAATATCCATTTAAATCGCGTGATCTTGGTTATGTAACGTTTAGATCAGTTTCGATTTAAGCATTGTGTTATGTAGACGCCCCAATTTTTTAATAGATAAATATACAACACAAGAATGATTAGAAATAAAGAATATTTATTTTATTATCGTCACTATTTAATTGTATAAAGGGTAATTTTTACCCAAGCCATGAAATTTAAACAAAAGTTGTCTTCCAATGAAGTAATTTGCATATTACAAATAATTTATTGATGGGGCAAATTTCAAGTTTTCTTTTACTGTAAACATTTCGGTGGACCATGGTTTCAATAGTATTGATTGTGTAACGTAAATAGTATAATAATTGACGAAATTCAAATTGTATAATAATTTATTTACGATAATTTTATATATCAATTATTTTATACAGAATATAAAATCTAACAAGTTCTTAGTAAACTCTTATTATTTTTTAAGCAGATTGTTTTTTTATATTAATATAATTTCACAATTATTACCTGAAAAACCCAAGATGTAATAAAAGGAATCTTAATTAATCCGTAACTCGGGCCATCTTTTTTATGTCAAATATATTTTTAAATACTTCATTAAGTCACAACACTTTTTTATCCACAAAGCGTCCGTGAAATTTATCTTCAGTTTCACGATTCAAAGAATTATTTGATGTCTTTTTATAAATCTTATCAAGCCTACAACAATGGTTAGACGCACACATATTATCCAAAAATAATAATACTTGGAATTTCGTCAAAGGCTTTTTTTCCGATTAGCGATACGTAATGGTATGTTCGCCCAAGGGGACTTCCTTAAATATAACTACACCCTTACCTAAAAATACCCCCAAAAAGGGGTTCAATTTCAACATTTTATTACACCCAAAAATACACCAATTAGTCATACTGTAATCCCGAGGGAATTGCGACTCTTATTATCCGAAATATATCATTCTATTATAATATTTTCCATTTATAACCAAAAAATCTATAATCAAATAAAGTCTATTATAATTCTTTAAACTCAACGATTTTTTATGCATTATTATAATAGAAAATTGATGGAAATACTATCAAAATACATGAATTCAAATGCAATTATATACATTTATATCCGATTAGCCTTTTTAAGATTTAAAAAAATAACGCATTATTTACACATTTTCTTTAAATTGAGTTTTTTTTCATTATTTGTACTTAAAACATAAATCTATATCATCCCACCATCAAAGTCACTGCTGAAAATCCCCTTAATCACAAATAATTTTAATCTGAACTGGAAAGAGGTATTAATTTTTTATACCCAAAAAATCATTTTTATTGATAATAGATTTAATAAAAATGATGATATATTTTTAACAATTTTTTTTCTTTATAATTGTTTTAATAAAAATACCTTTATCAAAAAAAAAATGACAGTTCACGCCTATTTTAATAGCAATTATTTAGTATACATAAAACATATTATAATTTTTTTTATTAAATTACATCTAACTAGAATATAGTGTTTTTCTGGACACAAGAGTAAGTGACTTTTAAACCACCATATATTTTTATCATAGAAATAATATAATTTATTAAAATAAAAATAGGATGGTCGATGAATATGATTATTATCGTATAATAAAAAAATATACAATTAATACGCATGTTGCTAGTAATATAGTTAGTTTTAATATTCACTGTAATTAGATTGAACAAATATTTATTTTATTCCATTCCCTTGAAAACCGTCTGGCTACTTAAAATAAATAATTTTATATGCAAATAAGCCTTTTATTCCATTTATAAGCTTCTTTCGTATAAACTTGTTCCTTTGTACATTAATTCGATTCCTATGATTTCATCACACAACTACTATTCATGGGGATTGTTATTTATCGATTAAGGGTAGCATCTGTGAAAATATAAATTTTAAATAAAGCTACCGTTTGATAAAAAACGCAATTTATTCACATTTAAATGGGTTTTTATTCGCGCGATGTACATTTTATATACACGTTAAAATATTATCGGCAATTTCGATTAAAACATCCCCTTTGTCGTCGATAAGTATCATCAATTTATATAAAGGAAATGTATTTGATCTGGCAAAAGTGAAATCTTTTGTCCGCGTTAAGATTGCCATTTAATATAAAGAATACCTACCATTTTTCATTGTTGAAAATATTTATTACTACCAGAATTGCTATTTGATTGTCTTTAGTATCGCAATAAAAATCTTCAGTAAAAGCTCTTGAATAAGTGTGGGTGTATAAAAAATACTGTTATTATACGACACTGATTCAGGAAATAAACACACTTATTCAAAGTCTTATACGCGTTTAACGTTCAATCATTCATATAGAAAAGAGCTTTAATCCCACTACACTGAATAAGGGTCCTTGAATAAATGTGGACTTTTCGCCCCTTATAAGGTGGACTGGAACAAATCTTTAATATTTTAAAAAATAATTAATTTTTTAATAAAAAATTATTTCTTAATACCTACAGTATTCAAAAGACACAATACACACTCGATAACCACTACTGCGTACTTCACAGAAACAGCTGATTCCGAGACGGCGCCCCATACTTAAATATTTTTATTTATTGGAAAAACATCAACTCAAATTTATTTAACACAATTTCAGTCTCCACATCTTCAAAAAAATATGTATGTATAATCCATAAACGACCCTGATTGGTCAGAATTTATTTATGAGAAAATATTATAATTTAACACATCCCACATGAAGTTGTCGTGAATATTATAAAAAGTATGACATTTGCAGCAATTTCATATGAGACTGCTAATAATTAAAATAAATCGACATTTTTTAAATATTTGGGGGTATTTTAAAGCAAGTGACGAGTAAATTTCACTTTGAAAAAAAATACGAATAAGTTTTTAAATTTATAAGTAAATAAATAGACAAAATAAGTTATGATTAAAATAGTACCTACAATTCACCCATCTTTATTATTGTATTGTATGATTTGTGATAAAATTCTAATACAATGTGGTGTTCAAAAAAATTCAACTAAAATTGTATTTTTTTTCTGATGATGATGATGATCTCGTAATCATACTTTTTTTAATTCGTAATTATTTTTAAATATTTTTTTTAGTAATTTCCACAATATGGAATACCCAGAAGTAAACACGGTCAACAATTTAATTATTAAATATTATTACATTTTTGTTTTTACATCAACTCACCCATCTTCACTATTGTATGATTTATTTCATTTAACTAAACAATAATTATTTTAATACAATGTGGTGTTGAAAAAAAAATCTACTAAAATTGTGACGTTTTTGTGTCTAATAAATTATTAGTCCGCCAAAATGTGGCGTTTATTTGTATGAAATGTATGAAAATAATTCTCTCAAATACTATGTAGGTACTACTTAAAAACTCTTTAAAAGAGTTAAAAAAAATACACCGCTTTTAACACAACTATAATTAGTGAATTATACATTTAACAATTAATTCGAAAATTGGCAAAAAGTAGCATTATAATGTAGAAAAATGGTATTTGGCGGACTCTGCTAATAAATGTATAAAAATAGATTAACACAAAAAATAGGTCAGCTTGTTTATGCAATATAATAAATAGTAGTTTGTAGTTGTTTAATGAAAGTAGTATGGTCAGTAGTTAATTATGTCTGTAGTTTGATATAACTTTGTTAAGTCGTGTCCTGGCATTGAATGCATTAAATTATGATGGAGTTTGAAGTCACGCTCCTTGAATAACTTAATACGGATGATAACTAATGTGTTTTATATGATTGTTTTAGGAGTAAAGTGGCAGCTCTTCTCCTGGACAAACATCTTCAGATAAACGGCATTGGAGTAAATCATGGAAGAGGAAGTATAGCTCCTCCACAAGCAGCCTGCAATCGGATGAAGAGGGAAAGAAAGGCAGCCAGGACTTTGGGGATCATCATGACGGCATTCCTCGCCTGCTGGCTGCCATTCTTCTTATGGTATAATATCTATTCTATCACTAAAAATTGTTAATAATACTTAAATGAAACTCTAGTCTATTCCTATACGCACAGCTCTAGCACGACTCACTAACAATATTACATTATATGTATATGGCCGAATGGCTCCATACTTGAATTGTTACAGACGCAGGCGATTTTTTTACATTCACCGCAAGATTTAATTAGTATATAATAAATTAAAATATATTAATAATGAATCCAGATTATCATTTTAATAATTGAAATTATTTTTAACGTATAGATTTGACATAAACTCGAATTTACACGATCAGTCTGCTGGAATTATGCCACCCTTCTACAAAATGTTCAAGATGTTCAAAAAAATATACAAAAAAATTATTAAAAAATAATTAAAAATATTAATAAATGTATTTTACACACACAATACACATGCGACAGTCACTGCACTGAAAGATGGTGGCCCAAGTTTCATTACAAAAGCACTATTCATAATTGTATTTTTTTCACTTATATTTGCGATTATCCCAGTCCCTAAAATATTTTTAGTTAATTCAAGTCCACCCTGTATATTCTTTATGAGGGCATCACTACTATAGTTTTTATTGCTTATAATCTTACATTTATTTACATTTCATTGTGAATAACTTATAATTTTTTAAATGATAAGCCGCAATCATTCAGCTAAATTGACATCATCTTATATAATTATTTTAATATATCCTTCAGCGAACTGTGGACGTCTTTGATTGGGCTGACATTAACTCTACACACTAGTGAACTGAACATCAAAAAGCTAATAATTTATACATATGTACGATAAAAAGGCTAGCTGACTCCGACTTGATTCGATTTTGACTTTTATACATAAATAAGTAAACTGAAATACATACAGTCGCCTCCTTACGAATACCCTATAGTAAAAACTGATTAAAAATCCATCATGTATAATAAATACTTTAAGGTTTTTATATCCCATGTAACATAAAGCGCTACACACACATGAGTGCTCGTTGGTGCTTCTCGTTTCTCCGCCAATGAGAGAAATGTAAACAAACTCGAGCGCCAATCAGTGTCAAGCACTCGCTCTCTCATTGGCGGAAATACATGAACGAGCTTGGATTATCTACAAAAACGCAGAAAATGTAATAAATCTTGCTAATTTGTATTCATCAACATATAATATGTATATTTTTATATTATACATATTTAATAAATTATTATTTTATAAATCATAAACAGAGTTAATCGTTCGCGACAGTTCTGCATTATTTTTGTTGAGAAAGCGAGACTGATGAAAGGTTATAAATTCTGTCGGACGCTGTTCATTTTTTGGAAACACAATGTTAGAGCGTTCGGACTATAAACAATATAATAATGGTGGTTGGCTTCATTCTTACGCTATACAAACTCTAGTAAACGGTACTTTAGATTGATTTCATTGAATAAATTATAAGAATGAAATTCGTATTAAAAACTAGTTATTTGATTGGATTGGAAAGGTCAATTAAACGGTGTGTCTGTTAGCAATTCATTTGGAGCGTGTAATTTGAAGGGTTTGTTTATTTTGGTGGCCCACCGAGCCAAAGATAAACCTATTTGGCCTTATTCCACAGTATTTAGGAGAATGAAAGCCTTAAAGGTTCTGTATCTTATATCCAGACACTGTTTGACATGTAATCGCCTTCTGAAATAAACCATTCCTTCCACAACACACATCATCAACTATTTCAATTACTACTGACGTTTTTAATCACTTAATACTTTGAAACGACACAAATATTAAGTGTAACATTAAAAACATAACAATTTACTTAATTATAATGATTTATCATCAATTAATATGGGGTAAACGATAATAATAAAATGTGTAAATTGGTAAAATACCTTATTTAAGTCATAATATCAGTGTTGCCAGTCTAATAAATAAGCTCATAACATTATGTTAGATTTTCACATACATACATACAAAGTAAGTTAATTAAATTAAAATCAACCAACGCTACAATTGTTTAAAATCAATAAACACAATCAAATAACTGTTTTATACTTACACTAGAGTACATGTCAAATTTTAGACAAGGGCAGGTGTGAAGTAACTTAACGTTAACTCTTTGGGCCGTATTCAATATAATAGTGTCTTAGTGAGTCGTATGTGTACGGATAGACTAGAGCTGGGTAGTATTGGTTTACACGCATACGCATCGCACGCACACACGACCCTTTAATCCATATTATTTTTTGCATTCATGTGGATCTCAATGTTGTCGCATTTAAACCACGAATATATTTTTTAATAATATACATAAAATAAATTAACATCAGAATATAAAAGGGAAAAACATTAGAATATAATATTTGGAAACAAAAAAAAAATGGCAAGCATATAAAAATGTGCTGTTGATTGAAGGAGATCTTGACAAAATATTATTAAAAAATATTCACATAAATATATGCAAAATAAGGCATTGTTCTATTAATAAATACTCTATTATTAAACCAAATATTAATTTATATATAGTAAATACGTAATATTCCAAAGGCCTTATACCTTTATTAAATATCCTATTTAATTATCTCTACCCAAGATTACATACATGTATTATTATTATTAAAGCTCCCTTTGAAACTACACGATTCTTTGAAAATCACAATTTATACACAGTATGTATAATTTGAATTACAATCAATTATATTTGCAAAATAATAAACACAGTTATAATTTTTCAAATAAACTGAGACGTGATTATTGTTCACTTGTTTTCGATGAGAAAACTAATAAATGAATATCGAGATAAAAATATTATATTTATCGATCGTCTTTTGTCTGCCCTTCTCTATGATATTATTATTAATATTTTGTCTAATGCATTCATAAATATACGAATGTTTATTTAATAATGTGGGATTTGAAGGATCGTGAGACTGAATAATCGAAATGCGTCTGCTATTAATCTTTTTGAGTCTGAGATGTGTTGAATTAGTTTTAGATGTAATTAATTTGTGACGCAAAAACACGGTTTATTAATATTAAAAAAATAAAATAATGGTAAGCATAATAAATGTGACACAAGGGGTAGAAAGCGTTGTTTGTTTACACGCGACTAATTGAGATGAATATGAGTGTTGAAGAGATGAATTTTGGTGAATTTAATATTGCCAGAAGAGTAATGTTAATAATTAAATAATGTGATTATAGTCTTACTTAGTCAGAAATTTATTTATGTAGCGAATACATATATTATATAATTAAAATTAGATTAATTAATGCCTTTTTTCATGTCGTGGCCTATGCACTTTTAGTGTATTTGATATTAGTTTTTTAGTACAATTTTATATTAAATTTTTATCCGCTTTTAAGTGAAAAACACATTTTTAAATGTTGACTTATGGAGAATTTTAATTTATAAAAATTCACCCCTTTTCATATCATACTCAAACTTTAACATATTTATAAATTCAATTAAAACAAACATATCTAATCGAATATTTGAATAATCTTATTGACTTATTATTAAAGAGTATACAATATAATAGAATAGAAAACGGGGTAAATGGGCTTCACTGCATTATTTGACAATTTATGGTTAAAAATTAATTATATAGTATATTAAGAAGACGAAAATTTATTGCTATATATATGAAGGTAAAATACCCACAACATGTATAACTATGATATCAAAAAATTTTTATACACAAATCAATAGAGAAATAAAATACTATAATTATAATCAAACCTCGGCCAAGAAGATGAAAAAACAGGTTTTCAATTGCTCATAATTGTAGAGCACTGCGCGGCTTACATTTTTATTATATTGCTTTATTGTCCGATAAAATGAATTATATTTGAATTTTCGGATATTAACATAACAATCTTATTATATAAAAAAGTCATTGAATTTTATAGTTTTTCCCATGAATATAATAATTGATATACATATGATAAGTATAATGACTGCAGATGTATATCATATAATGTTTAGTGTGAATCTCAAATAATCTTCACAGAGCTGGAATACGTCAAAACTTCATCACACCCACTTGGAATAGGTCTGGTTAGAAGTTTTCATATAGATTATTCTTTGTTTCTTGTGTTTTTAGATCAAATGTCAAACTTTGGATACGTTTATAGGCGATATTACTTACCAACGACCGTGATTGATTACACCGTAAAATATTTGATCCAAAAAATAAATAATGGGTAGAGATATGTTCACTAAAAATACGTATTTATATGTGGAATTATAACACAATTTCACAGATATATGAAACATACATTGCTGTCAATTTCCATAAGTGAACTTGTTGGCATAAAATATAAACTAAAAAATGCAGTGAGGCCCATTTGCTAATCTATACACAAACTTATATTGTCCCCCTTTCACCTGTCAAAGGCATGTAATTAATGAATGTATTTTGTGAATATTTCAAGGTATCTGATAACAACCCTCTGCGGCAATCCTTGCTACTGTCCTCCATTCGTGGTGACTGCGGTCTTCTGGGTCGGCTACTTCAATTCTGCCCTCAATCCACTGATTTACGCCTACTTCAACCGGGAATTCAGGGTTGCTTTCAAGAAGACACTGGAGTCATGCTGCAGATTCCTGATCAAGAGGGATCCTTCCAACAATATCTTCAGAGGCAAGACCTTCGGAAGGAGAGAACTGAACGTCCATTCCAACGCCAGCTCCGAAATACACATGAATAATTGCGCAGTAGGACAACAACTTGCTCAACACACCCCTTGCACTATGAGGGAGCCATTGGGGGAAAGTGTCACCTAAATTATAAACTGACTTAAATATAATTAAAGAAACCCTCGTAGACCATTCCGAAGATATGTACATATGTTACAGTGGATGTGTAATATTTATTTTCACTGACGTTTCCACGAAATCATACAAGAGTGGTATCGTTACCGACGATGAGAATGTTTAACAACTGGGTGTATAAATATCAAGATGGCGAATAAAGCAGACGAATCTGAGTGGAAAAATTAAGCTTGGGATTATTTTATTTATTTATCTAATATATATATATATATATATATATATATATATATATATATATATATATATATATATATATATATATATATATATATATTTATATATGCGGTTCGTCAATGATGGACGTTTGTCAGAATTATATTGAAATCACACCGAAAAAAAGCAAATTTTAAAGCCGAACCTGTTATTATACGGATTTATTACTTATGGATTTTATTAAAATGTGGTTTTGAATATAGTGGCTATATAATATATAGTTTATTATAATTATATTAATGATATTCTCTAATAAAACAAATTTTTTAATAAAGGGCAAGATAAAATTCACAAATTCATTAATCACTCAACGAATATTTTATTTTGAATTTTATATATAACATTACATGTACAAATAATCAATTACAACTTAACTCATATTGTTCCTCCATTCAATTATGTTAATTAATGCCTCGCCCGAGGCTTAGCCAAGGCATTAACTAACAAAAAACCGATCATAGGTGTAGCTAAGTAACTCTACTATCGTTTTTACGGTGACTTATGCCTGGGAATCCATTACTTTAGTGTTGCCTCTGTCAAACTCATCTGCTTGGTCCGCCATCTTGATATTTACCATCAGCTTGTCCGGATCGGTGTCAACATGTCGATTGAATAATTGACATTGTTTCATCTGTCTCTTCCTTTATTTCCTTCCTTCCTGCAATTTAAAGATCAACTTTTACTATTTTTTAATGATTCCTTTATTTTTTCATATAGATTATTGGTTATTTGTCAGCTGTATTGTATAAATAAATAAATCCAGGTAAAACGCAATGAATGAATTCATTTTTTACATGTTTGTTTTCATATCTAATGTATTATTTATTTAGACGCCCTAAGGAGCTTTTTTTATAATATTTTTTTAATTTGGTTACAACTTTGTTTTAATTCGCTCTAGTGTGATCGCGGCTTTACATATTGACATGTTCTAATCAGGAAAACATTAAATTATAAAACAGATTCACTGTAACATATATTAAAAAAAAAACATTTTCATTTAACAATGTACGACAATAAAATGATATCAGTGAAAATAAAGTCATTTTCAACATATCAAATGAAAATAGTTGCATAAACGCATTGACAAATCCCCAAAATTGAGCTTTATCCTTCTCTATCCCTAGAATATAATATAAAAATATTTATTGATTGAGTGTTGAATAAATATTATTAAAGTGGAGATTATTTATCAACAAAATACAGGGTTACACGAAGGAGTTGTTTAAAACAAACTGTAAATATTAATTTAATATTATTAGAGAGTCAATTGAATGTGTCATAAATTGTTGTGATTAAATAAATGTGCGAGAAATATACGAAATTATAATATATATTTATTAAATATTGTAGAATAATTATAACGGACCTTTCATTTCAAATACTCTTTCAACATATCATATTTAAAGACTTCCTAATGTTTAAATTATATTTTACTTTCCTTCTTCTAATCTAAACTGATCCATAAATACGGTCCAATGTGTCAAATTAATGTAAGAAAATATATATATTTTTGTTCTATGATATTTTTTTTTTCGTTCAAAAATATTATATATATTATATATATATATATATAATATATATATATATATATATATAATTCGTTTAAAATTAAATGTTAATTCGCCCTTGCGCGTTTTTGAACACATTTAATCTACAAATATAAGAAACAAAGAGTGTTAGGATTAAGAAGTGTTAGTATTTAAGTTATTGAATTGATGTATATGGGTATAAAAATTAATTAAATGTGTAAAAAAAATACAAATAAAAATGAATTCAGATTAAAAATGTGTATGATAGAATAAACATGTTAAATGAGAATACATATTTATTATTTGTTACTCGAATAAACAAGCATTTAAAATTTTAATTCTTTTTTTTTTAATAATAATTGTTTTGTCTCACCTTTCAGACGATGTGTGTATATATATATTTTAATTGGACAAATAGTTGGGGGTCATAGGGGTAAGGTAGGTGATCCTCTTGGGTGGTGGAGCACCCTCGGGGGCACTCGAGACCGCCCCCTTCCTGCTCCTCTTACAAAGCCTTGCCTGCACCAGAAACAAACCCACTTCAGAAGGTCTTTGAAACACAACTACACAAAACATTCTTAGGTTATTGATACATTGCAATATTTCAATACATCATTCTATTTAAAAAAAATATCGATGGGTTAATGGGTTAACACAAAAAAGTATCAATAATATATACAGTTTGATTCTATATTAGAAGCTTATTCATGTATATTCTGTATATATCCTTATGGGAATGCTCGGGTATGATTCTCTCCGCAGAGATTTGGCACTGATGCGATTGGTTTTTCTAATGATTAGAGGCCAGTTATCAATCCCAGATATACTTAGTCGCATCAGTTTGTTTGTTCCCGAGAATTATACGCGCTGTGGCTCTCACTCCTTGTTTGCAACCCCTAGGACCCATACTAACATACTCCGTCACTCCCCATTAACCAGATTTATTGTTCTTTTGAATGATGACATATTTATCATGTGCATTCATGAGAAGTATGAAAGAATTCCTCTACCTTAAGCATTCGTGATGTTCATTACTTGATATTTTTTATTTTTTATTAAGCGTTGTATTTGCTATATATTTAAGTTTCTTTAATAAATAAAATAAAATATTCATAGTCGTATTATAATAAAAGGTAATATGGCATATTAACAATTTTAAATGAAAGCCAAACGCATATGTTCGCACCAAAATATTCAAGAATTCATATCAATTAAATTTAAACTATCGTTAGTAATAAATTAAAACTGTACAATTTACGGAATTAAATATACTTCCTTTATACATATGGATATTTTATAACAATATTCATATATATTTTATAAAGAAGTATTTTCACAGTCCCTACTTTCAAAGATAATATAATAACTATTTAAAAAAACTCACTACGGGAATGTCAAAAAATATTTTTAACTAATTATCTATCTATCTATCTAAAAACCCTATAAGAAGCTTATTATAATAAAGGCTAATATGGTATTTTTATAATATAAATTTAAAGCCAAACCACCAAAATATTAGAATAATTTAATATTCTATTAAAATGTTAATTTGTTTGATTCACAATGTGTAGAAATATTTTTATATGACTAGCTATTTTCCATTGTCAGCTTTATTAAGGCCGTATTTAATATATAATTTTTATAAATGCGTTAATAATAAAGGAAAATCACAAAAAATATATGAATCCTCGCACAAATAACGACGAGACATATACTTTATCATTTTATTTGACAAGGCATGTCTTGTAGGTGTTAGAATATCGTATCCTGGGGTGAAATAGTTATGGCACAATCAAATTAACTATGCAATTTAGTGAGGTGTAAAGTGCATGCAGCAAATTGGACGGTCGCAACCCAAAGCACTGTTGGCAGCTTCATGACCTGGACACTCTTCCATTATACTTTTTATATCACCAGTAAAATATTTCAAAAATATACCCGGAAAGTAAATAAAGAAGCACGAGACAAGATACAAGCAGATATGTGCCAAAGTCAAACGAATATTATAGTATTGTGCCTATCTCTTTTCTGTATAACGCTCGATTAATCATAATGGCGTCGAATTTCTGCTCGTGAGTGCATTAATAATAATACTATATGTAATATTCGTTTGACTTTGGCACATCTCTGAATACAAGTTTGTATTACTAGTGAACTTTAGTGTTATAAAACTGCTTATTTCAATTTTCATTTAAGGTTCTCTTGTTTTTCTATTTCACTGCTTTATTACTTTAAATATTTCGATGGGCCATGGCTCTGACAGTCGAGGTCTTGCGATACCACCGATATATTAGCAGGCCATACAACTGGGCCTACATATCAAGAGGGCGGACCAAGTAGACGAGTCTGACTGAGACAACACTAATTATTTAAGCGCGCTAAATATCAGATTGTATGATTTCTCGATAGAGATGTAAAGTACCACCAAATCACTTTGAATTGCTACATATAAAAGGCCATAGTGTATGTTTATGTACCTTTTACTGTGTGCTTGTATTGTGAGCTCTCTTATTGGAGAATTAAGTACATACAGTATGGCCTTTTATATGTAATAATTCAAAGTGATTTGGTTCGTACTATACATCACTTTAATTAATGTTGTTTAAACACTTTTAATCACCTTGATCACAATCATGCCTCAGTCAAACTCATCTGCTTTATCCGCCATCTTGGTATGTATACATGCAGTTATATGGCCTGCTAATATATCGGTGTAACATAAACAGTGCTGTCATATTATTTCATCCAATAACTGACAACTTTTTTTTTTTTTTTTTTTTTTTTTTGATTTATATTTTTGAGTACCCTGTCTAAAGACATCTTACTCGTCGTCTGTTGTCACATTGTCTTGAGGGTTGGTTGTCCAGTGACGACTCAATCCCGGCGTTGTGTTTAGGTTATAAGTGTTCGAGTGTTCATACTTGTTTTATCAAGT
Organism: Agraylea sexmaculata; assembly: GCA_022606485.1. NCBI lineage: Eukaryota > Metazoa > Arthropoda > Insecta > Trichoptera > Hydroptilidae > Agraylea > Agraylea sexmaculata. The sequence continues at coordinate 15,039 of JAGTTH010000653.1, forward strand.
AAACACCATTGTCAGTCCTTGAATCTTGCTGGCAAGTCAAGTTGTCTGTATTTTTGTAGACGTCTTGCGTAGTCTACGGTCAATAGATCCCTCGCTAGTACGTTCGGGTGACTTTTTAATCTACTTTGGTACGTTTCGCTGAATTTTTTCAATTCTTCGCGTACTGTCATTGTTTTAGAGTCCTGTAATAGGACCCAGTTGGGTACATACCATGGAGCATTTAAAATTGCTCTCAGGGTCTTGTTTTGTAACCTGTCGATACTGCTGATATGAGTATCCTTAGCTGTCCCCCACAGTTGACATCCATATGTCCAAATGGGTTTGATTATTGCTTTATACAGCAATAGCTTCTGACAACTTAATTAGGAATTTCAAAATATTAAAACACACCCAATATTTTATTATATTTAAAAACAAAATAAACTCCATCAATAATATTTGTAAAAGATTTATTTATTGCTATTTTAAAATGTACTACAACATACATTACATGCGAGAATATTACAAACTAAAACCTAATAACGATTAGCAATTTCAAAAATTAATATTATGAGTTCCAAAATACATAAAACTAAACAGTCAAAAAATGTAAAATAATAATACTAAACTAAATTCGGTTGAAAAAAGAGGTTTTTTCCAAATACAAAAAAAAAAAGAAATAAAAATTATAATTTGTCTTAGGAACACACAAGTGGAATGTCTTCATTCTTGAATGAATGTGTATATAATAAATAAGTGTATTATTACAATTAGTGTAAAAAAGGCAATGCAAAGGCACAGTTATATTATTTTGTTGTACTGGGCAATCTTAACATTTTAAAGATTCGTTCATTTAATAAGGCAAATTATTATCGAGTGGTACTTACGATTAACTTAAAATACATACGTCAGAAAAAAGTATAAATTTCAGTTCATAATAATAAGTAATCCTAGTACAATGTCAGAAATGGTTAACATGCGAACCTGTGTTCAATAATAATACTGACAACAATTGATTAATTTGATGTGTTACAAAAATATAACATGAATTTTGAGCAAATGTGTCTGTCATTCTGAAATTACAGTGAAATTTTCCAACAATGTGCAATGTATTTAATAATAATAACAGTGATGGATTTATATCTTGAAAGTGGGTAAGTCTCGAAGGGCGTAGATTGTGCTGTCGGGTGTTTTACCGACGATGCTGTATCCTCGTGATTTCAGCAAACTGTCCACACCTTTGATATCCTTCTCGACGATTTCGATGATCGAGATTCTAGTCTGAAGATATATAAATATTAATATGACAAAAAATAAACATAATTATTAATATTCATTACCTTATGGTGCGGTAGAGAAATCAGAGCCGCAATGTAACAGTGATTACAAGAAAGGGATAAGAAATCGGCTTGTTGAGCTTTAGCTGCCAACAGTAATGAATACAATGGGAAGCATTTAACCCTGGAGCTGAATTCTTCAGTAGCACTGGATCCAATAGCCAAGACGCCTACTTCTTCATGAGAAGATGTTTCTTGATATGTAATCTGTAAATTATATTGATTAGAAAAATAATAATAGAGCCGCCTTGTGGCCCAGTGTTTAGTATAACGGATTCATGAGTGAAGACTCCCGGGTTCGATTCACGGCACTGGCAAAACCGGTGTTACTTGGTAGATTTACTAGATCTGAAAGACTCATTGCCGTATAGTAGCCTGGGAAACCATCTCTACTATATACTCCGGTAAAGGTTCCCATAAATAGGAAGGTGTTACGATATTTATTTTATCACTTAAAAGGTAGGACTAGCTACAAATAACAGAAATATACAGAAAGGCCTCGAAATTCGAACAATTCGAACTGCTCTCAAACAAACTGACCCCTCCTTACACTGAGATTTATTAGAAATATTCAATTCACTCCGGAATCAACAACAATAATCACTACGCTTCAAAGTGGTTCAATGCAATAGTAAAAATATTATATTTTTAAACATACTTCTTTAGGATGAGCAGAAGTACTGAGACAAGCGTGAGTTGCTAAAGTGGACGGAGCTGAAGTTCTCTGAGCGCGCATTCGGAAATAGTCCCTGGCGTCGGGTGTCATCAGTAAACCACGCCAGGATAATGTTTGTTCTAACCATTCAGTTCGGGATACTCCTCCATTATTAGAACTATAAGCACCAACTTCCACAAACACTCCGTTTCGCTAAATAAAAAATATTTAATTTGAAATTATGTGTCAAAAAATGTATAAATAGTATTTTTACTTTATTATTCAAAAGACGAGCTATGATTTTCTCGGTGGGGGAAGGCTCGGGCATCTCACGGGGAGGCATCGGATGTATCGCAGAATGATGTCGAGAGTGTGGAGGGAACGGTTCGGATACACTCACAAGTTGCCACTGTTTAATATAAGCCACAAGAGCTGGGTCGTCTTGAGACACTCCGGCTAATTCATATTCCCTGCTCATGTTCAATCGGAACTGCTGCTGACGCAGAGCTGCTCAACATAATTATTCAAAATTAAAATAAAGGAACACAATTAAACTGATAAATTATTATACCTGTAGTGTCCATGTATACTAGAAGCATTGTCATTACAGTAAAAAAGGTTAAAACAAAGAGTGCTGCCGGAAGTAGTTTACGGAATGGATCTGTCACCGGAGGAATATTCGCAGGGACTATTACAGTTGTTGGAGAATTCGCCATTGACGATGATACTGGACCATTGTTAGAACATGGAGGAGGTGTCTGAAATAATATATTTTGTTCAATAAAAAAAAACTCAAAAGCCAGGTGTTGCACACCTGTCATTCTTCATAACCAATATGTCACATTTTTTTATCAATACAACACGTGCACATATCAAATTTATTCGAAATAAAGGATAATTATAAATAATCATTAGAAAATAAATATTTTATAGACATATTTAAATTATTATTATGAAATAATATGTAAAAAATACGAAAAAATCAGTGATATCATATAATTTGTGTTAAACAAATAAAATAAATAAAAATGTGACGCTCCTTAAAGGACAACGAATGCGTTGCAATGGAATGTTTACATTTCCGGTCGAGATAAAGACAACGCTTATAGTGAATTAAATCACTTTTAATAGAAATCTTCAATAACCATATAATATACTAAATTATTTATTTTGTAGGATATAAAAAATTGATAAGAGAAATGTGGTAAAATGAGAAAAATATAATAAAATGTGAGTAGTGACCTTTTCAGGTATGAAGGAGCCTGTGATCCAGTGCAGTAACTTAGCGGCCACCATTTTGAGGTTTAGTTATAATGAAACCTTCTGTAACCCGAAGCTGGAAGCTCAATCAATGTTTTCTTACAGGATATTTCAGTATTATTTCTGTTTATCCCAACCGAGGGACATTATGCTCACTGTGACTGTGTTGCCGTCATCAAACGTCACATACCGGAGCTTTCATACATTCATACCTATGACTAAAATATAAAACGAAATAAAACCTAATAAAATAATATTATTTACTCCACAAATAACAAATTTCCTACAAGTTCGGTAAAGAAAATATTACCTGTAAAATGTTCCAATTTTTTAACTTCTTTATACCTAGGTACTAGAATACTTTTAAAATGTGGTTTATTACTACACAGTACAAGCTAAACACTAACTATTTATTGGAAAACAACAAACTCAAAGAAGATATAAAATTCTCATGATTCCTCAGGTGATAAAAAGGTAGAACCGCTAGCATTCGATAAAAAACAATGTGGGGATTGAAAAGCTTGCAAATTTTAGTTGTATCATATTATTAATATATTATATTTATCTAATATCATAAATACTTATTATTTTTTCTAGGAAACGAAGATTGGATGTGTTTTTATACTCAGATGAACAGATATGTAGCAAACAATGGATAAATATAAAGTATTTCCTCTAAATAGATAAGTATCGAACAATTATATTGTTTAATGAAAGTCAGACATGCTTAGAAGCAAAATTACTCATCAAATGCAGAAATTGTCAGTATTTATGTTCTTGCAGCGTATATTTATCCATTATAAAATTGGGGAGACTACACAACACAATGCTCAAATAGAAAATGATCTAAACGTCACAAAACCAAGACGGCATGTAATTAAAATGGCAGTCAGACTTTTGCGCCATACGTTATAATTATGTTACTAATCACAAACGTTTGCGTTGAACGAATTCACCTCTACGTGGGTACAAAGTTTGATATTTAAGTTACTCTACACATTCATGAAACAATATGTTATTAAATTTATTCGATCATTTATACATGAAGTATTTATTGCATAGGCTTTCTAGTTGCAGCTACTTTGTTTATTAAAGTGTAATTTATCAACGAAACCTGTTTTCTTAAATCTTTAAGAGGTATGCTGCTGATTCAGACTTTTTTAAAAGAAGATGCATTTGTTTTTCAATGTCAAGCCACTTTCTCCTCCTACAAATTGTGAAAAAAATATCACAAAAGTTCTGTTTATATTATATTGTGGCCGAGGAAGCAAATTTTAAAATTAAAATGAGCCACTAAATCCGCGATCAAAAATGCAACATGGAGAAAGCGTCCACGAAAGCGGATCGTCTGCTGATTCCAATTTTATAATAAACTTTAAATTATTCAAAACTTAAAAATCACATTCACCACGAGTCATTTGAAAGTAGGTATGTTTGCGATATAATAATTCATTAAATAAAGCCCGCTGAACATTTCAAGATCAACGAACCTTGTCATCAGATTGACGATTAAATGGAAAACCAGTATGTAAACTCGTGAAAGTTCACTATTATTTGTATGAATAGCAATAGTAGGTAATTACAAATCATTTGTATATTTATTTTTAATATATTTTCACACAGAATGGGGTTTATTATTTAAAAAGACAGTGTCATTGACCGTGAATACGAGGGAGTAGCACTTTACATTTTGCACATTTCCGTCTCATTCCGAATGTAAATTAATCTCAATACAATAAAAAGAGAATGAATATCGTACGATAGAAAGTTTTGACACCCAAATATGACATGTATATTTACAAATTTGAAGGGTGACCATTCTATTCAATAATATATATATATATATATATATATATATATATATATATATATATATATATATATATATATATATATATATATATATATATATATATATATATATATATATAATATTTATATATATATATATATATTCCACCTACTTTCCGAGGCATAAAAGAGGCAACCAAAAATGTGTGATTTTTCTGAGACTAATTGCAATCGATTACTAAGCTATATAGAATTCTACAGCATGTAGAGTTAACGTCAGTTTCACAATGTCAATGGAAATCCACAAATCAATATGAGCGGTCGAAAGAGATTACGTCACCAGACCTCAAGAAGTAAACATCAAGTGAAGCAATTTTTTTATTTGTGGAATAAATTTCACTCTTTTCGAAATGTCAGAGGCGAGATTATTCGTCAAAGACCGTAATTGGTCACACCGAATAACTATAATAAATCTTTAGATATACTTACATTTATTTGACAGAGATATTCATTTATAGTAGATGGATTTTAACAGACGAATGCGATTTTTTTTTAAATTCATCACAAGATTTGTTTGCTAATCGCTTATTTGATTTAAAATTAAATTTTGTTACTCATTACATTTCTCATAATTGAAATCAATTATAGATTAAAACAAATATTTTGATATGCGCATCTTGCATACAAATTCAAATTAATAAAAATATACAACTTGTATCAAATTGAAACTAAAATATTATAAAAGCCTTTTTTGATCACAAAATCAACAACACCATCACAAAGAATAAAATAAATTAATAAATTGATTTTAAAATAATTTATTATTCATCTTGTTGTTATTGTTAAAATGACAATAAAAAAATAATTTAAAAAAACACTATAAACATCGACAAATCTCACTGTCACACTGTTAGAGCCATTTTCCCCCGAAATCCTTACAGCAAAAAGTAATAATATCCAAATTATAGTTAAAAATTGAAAAAAAACTAGATTCAAATGGTGTCAATTTATTCCTTGAGCTGTTTCTTCAAAAAATCTTGAGTTTGGGGCTTCATTTTTGTGTTCATCTTTATGATGAATGAATAACTCGAGAGTTACATAGCTCGCAGTTCAAAGAGGCTGTTCGGCTCCTTATAAGATTCTTATCCTTCTCTTAAAATATTTTAATTTAAAGGAGACACACGTCGCATGTTATATTTTAATTTAATACGCAATGACGATTTTATGCACATTTAAAAGTATTGCATCTTCCTTTCAAATATAATCTATTATTGATAATTTTCAATAAAATTGACGCCCAAATGATGGTGACTCTTAATTCAGCTATAGTGAAAAGCACTACTTATTACTTTTCTATTACAATCTGTGGTTTATTTGTAGAATTTCCTGTCACCGAAGCTCAGTCTCCGTTTATCCACCGACCGACTAAGACGCGTTCTTAAGAAGTGTCCTAACATTAAACTAATTATAGTATAAAACTAATTACTATAATAAAAATATAATACCGCAGATATGACGTTTACCGTGAGTGTTTATACAATATATTTATAAACAAGCTTCCTATAATATTTTATAAAGTAGCATTAGGTTATAAATTTATTGAATCCGTACCAATTCCATAGCGTGATATTCGTTGCTTTATTTTATTTATCTAAACATGCAAAATTATAATTAATCCAGTCTTGACGGTTTAATAATTTGCGGTTGGATATTTCCACGTCGACGTCATAATATTTTTATACCTTTTTTTTGAAAAAAACAGGTTATAATGTGTATTGGAATCAAAATAGCCATTGTCCCTTGAATTATTTTGCCACATGTAGACATTATTTAATATAAAAAATACGTTTAAATACAAATATTGCTGCTAAAATACATGAATCGCAAAAGCCTTTTTAATTAGAGCAACTAAACATACTAAAAAAAACACATTTTTTATATTTAATGCGAGATTGGTTTATAAACATTCATATTTATTGCGTTAAAATAAATATAAATTATAAAAAATCACGAAATACGAAACCCTTATAAAAAAATTGAGAGCATGAGGAAAACGTAAAATTACTTGTTTTTTATTATTAAATATTAGAATTGAATGAAAAATATTATAATATGAAATAGGCATATGCATATAAATAATAAATATTTATATTTATAGTCGTATTTGTATTAAAATATCACACAATTGTATAGAAAAATTAAAATAATAAAAATATGTCGTCATTGTTAAAAACTTCACTATCGATAAAAACGATTTTTTATTATTAAAAAATAAAATCTAATTAGATTTTCTTAAATTTCAATAAAACTAATGATCATTTCAGATTTTTTTTTAAATGTATATTTTTGGGATGATAGAGATGTGTGTTATTTTAAATTCATAATTTCTCATACTACATAATATGTTTGCCGAATTACCACGCGTTGAACTTTTTTTTTTTAATAATTGTAGAGTAAATTTCCAGATCGAGTGTTGAGTGTTTAGTGTTCAAATGTCTTTTTCGAACCTGTTTAATATAAATTATGGACCAATTCAAAGCAAGCTATCAGGCTTTTCACGTTATAATATTTGTGAACAATTTGACGACCAACATTACTCTCCTGTGGCAAGTTGTCAATTACCTGTTCGATTCTGAGGTCTGTAAAATATTTAGAAATATTTTAATACAATCTTTTCATTCGAATGTCGTTTCCCAAACACACTTTCTTTCTACAAGTGTGTCTGCTTTCGTTTGTTTCGTAACACTATTGTCACTTTCCATTTTTTTTTTTTAAGAACGATACCAGAATAATATAATATTTAATTCAATCTAAAAAAATGTTTTATAAATTGACCAAAACTGTTCTTGGCATTTTGCTGTATATTTATTGGAAAGACATTTTTCGTATTTACTTATTTTATTTTAAAACAAATACATCATCACCAATTTTAAAAATGGAACACTCTCATCCTTATCAGTAAATTATTAAAAAAATATATATTTACATTCGTAATTATATTATTAGGTTAATAATATTTCCACCGAGTATATTTTTAATAAAAATGGTTAAATTTAAATTTGCAAATGGTGGGTTATTCTATTTTAAATAGTAATTGTCTTTCCCAGAATCTAAACAACAACGTGCGTCATAGACTAACTAACCTTTAACTGTGCAAGTCATTTATTTTAAATTTAAATATTATACAGGATAAAATACATTTTATATACGGCCACCTTTATACTTCTATAAAAATGTCCATTTCAATGCAGATTTTTCGATGCTTTACAATTGTAGCATTATCTTTGACATATAAACAGACGTCACAACATAATAGTTATAACAATGACATCGTAGTTATTGTCTGAAAATAAGAAATTATGTGAGTACGTGTGAATAAGGCCGGTAACTTCTATTGTTAGCAAGTAATGCTTTAAAATTTCATAATATAAATGCAAAATAATAAAAAAGTCACCAGAACCGAGTCGAATTTTGGCATTGATTAAAAAAATCCCAGTCGAGTAACAAGGACAGATATTTGTTGTAGTATTGGATTTTACTATCAAATCGTATATTTTAAAATAAACTTTATGTATTTAATAATAATCAGTGGTATTTTTAAAATTAAATTCCATCAATCAAACGAAGTATAATTATAAATCAAACGAAGTATATTATAAGTATATCATAAAAATAGTCAAATTTAATCAATTCAACACATTTGTTAATTTTAATAAATTGTATTTTTCATGCAGATCGTAGCAATATTTTTATTTTATATTATTTAATTGCTTATATACGCTCGTAAGAGTTTTTTACACACCTGACAAAATAATAATAATAAAAACAAAAATGGAAAGTATATAAAATAAATTAATAATATCGCTCCTACACAAGCCCTGTAGATGGCAGAATTGGTGGAAAAGAGATATTATAGTTAGAAAAAAATGTTAAAAATCGCCTTCCAAATCCGCCTCTGATTTCCGAAGCTTTAGTTATATTATTTTATTTGAGTATTAGAAATAAATCTTTAAATTTGCCCATTTTTTTCAAAATTCGACTCTACTTTCTCCCATGAATATAAAATCTAGATATATTTATATCATGTAAATTATTAAAAAATATCGCAGTGCCCAACTGCCAACATAACAGGCGAATGTAATATTTTTTTTGGATTAAAACCGTGGAATTACGCTTTTTAATAAGGTTATAAAAAAGGTTGACAACCACTCGATGTCGATTTATTGCAAGGTTGAGATTGAATTTGTTCATTCCTTGTCGTGACTTCGAACAGTGAACATCTTCAAGTTTGTGAGTTTATTATGAATTATATTAAAACACTGCATTATTCATCTTCTTTGTGCAATAATAATTAAATTCGCAAACGATATACCTTCCATTTTTATTGTATAAAAAACAAGATTAATAATAGGTTTATTAATGTTGAACACCACAGTTTGTTAAGAACAGGTTCTTCGTGATGGTTGGGATATTACCGAAAGTGAAACCCAACCTAAGGTCAACACGTTGGAAAGATTTCATAATATCATTTCTTAAATCAGAATAAAATCCCAAGAGACTTATAAATATAATACGGCATATTAATAGTAAATGTGTACATTAGATAAAAACCAATCCTATATATTTGGACCAAAATAATACAATAAAGAAATACTGATGCATATTATTTATTGATTTTTCTTCTTGTAAACCGTCAGTTTGAAGATACATTTTTGTGTTATAAATCCATAAAAATCAAACGCTTTTTCTTCATATATTTCCTAATATATCGATAAAAAATAATACTATGAATATTAACACACTTTTCAAAAATTCATTGACTGGAGATCTTCTTTAGATATATTATTAAAATTTTCGAACCACGCTGTTAGGATTTCACTTTATATAATTTAAATAAATACACAGACACACTACAAAACAAAAAAAAAACAACAATTGTCAATTATTTTTGTTTTTCGAAAATTCTCAATTCAAATTTTGATATTAATAAAAAATAAATTGTCAATATTTGTAGCTACGTTTTTGTGTTAATAATCGTGCATTTTTTTCATTATAATTATTATTGATCTGTTGAACCTCGAAGAAGAATTCAAGGCTCTTTTTATTTGTATGATCGTACACAAGAAGGGCATTTTTAACCTGTTTACTTTCCACTAATAATAATAAGCTGCTTTAAAATTAAATTGACTTCGGAATAGCTCCTTAGATAATTCTTAACCGATTGACGTGCTTTTTAAACACTTAGCACAAGATTTGATTGCTATTTTTATTTAATTTATATTAAAATATATTAATAATATGACCAGATAGTTTTTCATATCATTTTAAGTTATTATTGATTACAAAAAAGCGCATTTCAACTCCAAATTTAATGATTTGTAATCAGCATAAAAAAAATACCTTACATCCCACATAAACATTATTTTTAGTAATTAAAAGTTCACCTTGTATTTTTATGAACTAATGTTCGATTGTTATTTTCAATCAAAATTGAATAATAACAAATGTGTTTATTTGTTTTTCAGATGAGCTGGTGGGATTGGAGTTATTTATACGTAATAATTCCGGCTGTTATAGCAGTGATTCTACTTTGTGTATTCTTCGTTGGTTTAGTAATCTTCTTGATTTGGCTTTACGCTTACTTGACCTGTGGAAAGTGCGGAAGTGAAGCAAAGATGGACGGAAAAACTGTGATTGTTACCGGAGCAAACAGCGGAATAGGCAAAGAAACAGCCAAGGATCTTGCCAAGAGAGGAGCCAGGGTTATCATGGCTTGCAGGAATCTGGAATTAGCCAATAAAGCTAAAGGTTTGTACTGTTAAATAGTCGGATAATGTAAAACAATAATAATTATTACTGAGTGTCATCATTCAAACCATTGGGATGGAGCGACGCCACCTATAAGAAGGCCAGACAACTGGATGAATAAATATCAAGATAGCAGTAATATACTGTAATGGGAGTGTTAGTGAGTCGTGCTAGAGCTGATAGTATTGGGGCGTATACGAATAGAGCTTGATAGTATTAGTGTACATCAGCTCTATTTGTATACGCACCGCTCTCATTACACTATTATATTGACATCTTGATATTTAAATCCAGTTATATGGCCTGCTAATATATCATATTTATAAAAAGAAAAGAAACTTTCGTTTGAAATTGTTACATCACTACATATGAGATATTACAACTTGCATTTAATTGAAGTTTAAATATTTTGAAGGCTTTTATATGGCAACACTATCAAAAAGACCATACATTTTTTTTATTGATTTTTATTATACAAAGTCGTCGGATAAAATAAAATGGCAATACTCTTTACGCGGACAGTACTTTCTGTCGGAGCCATGAACCTCCGAAATGTTAACATTAATAGCCGAATTCAAACTGTAATAAAAAAAATAGCACTTTTACTTCTAAAATATTATAATTAAATTATTATTTTATTTCAGATGAAATTGTTGAAGCAACAAAGAACACCAACGTTGTGGTGAAAAAACTGGATCTCAGCTCTTTGAAGTCCGTTCGTGCATTTGCTGAAGATATTAATAAGACCGAACAGAAGCTCAATGTTTTGATCCACAACGCCGGATTTGCAGAGACCTTCAAGAAGACTGTCACCGAGGATGGCATTGAAACCACCATGGCCACAAATCACTACGGCCCATTTTTGCTGACTCATTTACTCATAAACTTGATGAAGAAGAGCGCTCCAGCCAGAATTGTTGTTGTAGCTTCAGAACTGTATCGCCTGGCCTTTTTAGATCTCGAGACGCCAAACCCCACTGGGAAATTACCAGCTTATTTGTATTACGTGTCCAAGTATGCTAATATCTGCTTCACCAAGGAACTGGCGAGGAAGCTTGAAGGTACCAACATCACGGTCAATTGTCTTCACCCTGGCATGATCGATTCCGGTATTTGGAGAAACGTGCCGTTCCCACTGAACTTGCCTCTGAAGCTCATCATCAAAGGATTCTTCAAGACTACCGAGCAAGGATGCCAGACTACCGTTTACTGCGCTGTGTCCGAAGAACTCGAAGGAGTTACCGGTAAATACTTCATGGACTGCAAAGAGCGCAATGTTCACTCGGGTGCCAGCGATGCCGCAAAAGCCAAGAAACTATGGGAACTCTCGGAAACCATAGTCAAACTACAACCGACAGATCCCAAAATCTAAATAATACATTCATGAGCTATTTATTTCAATATTTTATAATTATAAGCTTAGACACTCTTTAAGACTGCGCCTGTATTGCTCATATTTTATAACCAAATAAAAAAACTATTAAATACCAATAGTGTTTTATTAAAAAATATTAATATTTACAAAGCCAACATAAGTGACAAATTATCATTTGATAATGAAGAATCTTATTTCTTGATCGAAATTATAAATAAAATTATTAGTTTTATAAAATTTACGTTAAGTTATCCAAGAAATTTAAATACTTAACAATGAACATAACATCAGTCTTGGATTTGTTAAATAGTTCTATTATGTACATAGAGTTTTTAGTGTGAATATATTTTGTTATAAGCTGTTAGAATTTTTATAAGCATACTCATTTGACCAGCATGAGTTTGAACAAAAGCAATTTGAATATTTAAAACATACAAGTTAATGTCCGTTTTGACTTCCGCTCAATTGCAATCCTGTTATGAAAGAATCAGTGCCGGGCGAGACCTTTTCGGGATTTTCATCGATAACTTTTGGGTTATTGATATCTTGCAATCTTGTCTCTTTAAATTTTTTATAAGTGTTTATTAAACGATCTATTGATTTTCTACCTGAGGTTTTATTTTTAGTCATTTCGGGAGTCTTGAACGATTGTTCTTGCTGACCAATAATCGAATTACCATTTTTGTTAGTCTCGTTATTGCTTTCATCAATTTTCGAAGATCCCTTGATCGAGTCCGGTACAGATTCAAGTCCAGAAAGGAAACTCGAATAATCCATTGCTTTAACCCCGGAGATTTGAATTTCCGATTTGGCAACCGACGCAGAAGTCTGACACAAGTTAGGCGAAGACTGTGTTTTTTCCAACACTGAAATTTCTGAACTCTCATTGAATAAGCCTAACCATTTATTTGGCATATGATTTTTGGTTTTGGAGACACTGTTATTCGAAGAGTACTTCTTTGCAGATGTTAGCGATTTAATTAAATGTTGATGGTGTTCGCTGAATGATGTTTTACTCCTCGATGTTGAATTAAAGATGGATGTGCGTGAAGCATTTAATTTTGCTGTTCTATCCAAAGTCTTGTTCATAATCATATCCATATTCATTCTAGTCTCTTCGAGATTTGCGATGAATGAAGGTTTTTTGAATTTCCTCTCTGCCAAAAATGACTTTGGTTCTGATATTCTAATGGTTACTTTAGTATTTTGCTTTGTTAAATCTTGCATCGCACACGTGCCTACTTTTTGTCCATTAACATGTTTCATTGGAAATGTTAAACTTTTAAAAGTGAGATTCTCTACAATTGAATGCCAGTATTTGTGATTATCATTGTGAAATGTCATATTATTCATGTTCAGTTTCAATGGAATCATTGAAAAGGTAGTTCTTGAAGTATCATCTAATATATTACTGTTATTAGAAAATTGAGACTCTTCCTATAAAACAAAAAAAATTTTTTTTATTAAAATACGATTAAAAAGATAATAAAAATAATTATACCTTGAGTTGTTTCAGAAATTCAACTTGTTCAATTTGAATTTTTTTACATTGATCATCAACAATTTGAAAATATGACAGTTGACTGCTCATAGCATCGATTATCGGTTCCAAATTATGTAAAGGCGAATATGCTTGAACACTGATTGAAATCAAAATGGCAAATGACCGAATAAGATTGGGAAAATTGAGGATATGATCATTTTGTATATTTTTCAACGAGTAAAGCTGTTTCGTATGGAGATTGTCATCAATCACTCCAGATAATTGAATAAAGTCTTTTTCATGACTGAATTCTAATGCGTATTCATTGGAATGTTTTTCGATACGCCTTTTAATTACCATTTTAGTTTTATCCATGCATTCTGAATACTTTTTCTTTTTGTCTCTTAAAAACAATTGCTTTTTTTCAATCTTAATTATAAGACTGTCAATATTCTGTTTCCATTCATCTAAAATGATAGGTTTTTCAAGTAGATCCAGTAACTTATTAATATCATTAGATTTATCAGGATGACTTTGAGTCAACCTTTCGATCATTGAATTTAAAATCTGTTGTTTATGGTTGAAGTCTCGCTCGACATCTTCATAAGCTTTTGTGTAAAGTAAACTTATGTGCTCTACATTTTTAATGTAATTATTCAATTTGGCAATGTTAACTGTGGACTCTGTGATGATGTTTTCTGTCTGAGCCACGATATCCGATTGATCGGTTGTGAGTAAAATAGAATAAGATGGATTCTGCTTTAGAGTTAGATGTAAAGCTACGGTGGATAGTTGAAGTAGACATCGTATGACTCGCGGTCCTCCCGCTTGAACCAACCATGATTTATTGAACGGTTTTATCAACTGTGGGTAGCTTTGATGTAATGAATCAATTAACTGACAAAATTTCTTCCTGTAATTATCGTTCATACATTGTTGTAATAATTGTCGTTCAGCTGGAGTTCCTGGCCAAGCTGGATCAACGGCCACTGCCAAAGAAAAAGAAACTTGGTGAAACAAAGTAGCGGCCGGTTTCAGTAATCCTCCCTTAGGAATACTCCCCAATCCGAGTATGGAGTATGCTTGCACTAACGCATCATGTTCTCTTTCACCCATCACTTAATCACTGCTAAGGTGATCACACTCAATCAACTGCTCCTTTTCAGAGACCTAAATAACGTTACAAAAAACATCACATTAGATTATTTACTAAATGAATTAAACTAATGTAAAGCATTGCTTTTTATATCAAGGATGACAACATATAATAACGAAATAATTATGGAAGACTGGGCAATAGAAATATAGCTTGATTTTGAGGCAGTTTCTTCAAACAGTGAGCTACCTAACTCAAGAGTTATCGTGGCATTTTTGAGTAATCAATTGGTATGTAATATAATGATTACACAGAAATGCAGCACTTACTGACACTTGACTCTCGAGTTACGTAGCTCACTGTTTGAATAGACCGGCCCTTAATATAATTTGAGAGAATTGTAAATTGTACCAGTTATAATACGAGAAGTCTTGAAGACACATCACTTCACAATAACTTCTTGACACACTTCATATTTTGTCGGTTATCCCTGTGTTGCCCGCTCATTTTAGGTGATGATTTTAAAATAAAATATATTATGTTTAGTGTGGATTTTATTGTTAAAATACCTTTATTTTTATTATTATTAGATTTCTTCAGATGCTCTTTTAATTTCCTCCCATTTATTTTACTTAAAAATACGTCACTAACACAAAAATACATTTTTTCATAATTTAAAGTAAATACTTTAATAAAAATAAGACATGTCATTTTAGATTCTATCAATTACCTAAAAATATAAATGCAATAAAATCATTACTGGCAATTCATTTATTATTAGTTTGACAGCTGTCATGTCACAAAAAGGTTGAGTTCTTATAAAATAATTATGTAAATAAATAAATAATAAAAATGAGAATATCAGTGTCTACAATATTGTTAGTGTGTTTATCTTCATGTTGTATGCTGACAATATTACTTGCAATATCACCATTAACCGCAGGTTTGTAATATGATTTAAATTACTTATAAAATTATTCAATATTGTGAGTGGTTTAACATATGCTTTATTTCAGATGGTTGTGTCTGCGAACTGGATAATAGTCCGCATGGAAAAAGAACTCTCAAAAAGTTATTCGAGTCAAAAAATCAAGAACCAGATCACAAATTAGCCATAATAGTGCCATTTAGAGATAGATTTGATGAGTTATTGAGTTTCGCCCCGCACATAAATAAATTTCTTCTCGAACAAGAAGTCTATCATCACATCTTTGTAATAAATCAAGCAGACAGTTACAGATTCAACCGGGCATCTTTGATAAATGTCGGCTTTTTATTAACGAAGAACAATTATGATTATATTGCGATGCACGATGTGGATTTGCTGCCATTGAATCCCAATTTAAAATACGAATTTCCAAATTCAGGACCTCTGCACATCGCCAGTCCAGAATATCACCCCCGGTATAATTACCCCACATTTGTCGGTGGAATTCTTCTATTGAGAAGAGAGCATTTCGAAGCAGTGAATGGAATGTCTAATAATTATTGGGGCTGGGGCTTAGAAGATGACGAATTCTATGTAAGATTAAAAGAAGCTAAACTGAATATAACAAGACCGTTGAATATCAAAACAGATAGAAGTCACACTTTGAAGTAGGTTTTTATTTTAATTAATCTGTAATAGATAACAATGCTTGAAAATGTGTATTAATATTTTAAATAAATGTGATGATTCAGATAATTGTTTAGTACAATTAATTTTCT
Source organism: Agraylea sexmaculata (assembly GCA_022606485.1). Classification (NCBI taxonomy): domain Eukaryota; kingdom Metazoa; phylum Arthropoda; class Insecta; order Trichoptera; family Hydroptilidae; genus Agraylea; species Agraylea sexmaculata. Next base: position 31,530 of record JAGTTH010000653.1, read on the forward strand.
CATCAAAAGCCTTTCTCTAATAAAACCAAAGACCTTCGACTGTTTTAAATTTATTACATATTTTGTGCTCAGTTTATAATTATTATTTCTCATGATAAATAATGTTTATTTCTAGGCATATTCATGATAGAAACCACCGCAAACGAGACACCGTAAAGTGCTACAATCAAAAAGAAGTGACGAGGAAGAGAGACAGACACACGGGACTTCAAGATGTGAAGTACGAAGTCACAAGTCGGCACGAGCTAATCATAGACTCGGTTCCGGTAACCGTAATTAATGTAAAACTTGAGTGTGACAAAAAAGTGACCCCATGGTGTGATTGCAATCCAACACCGCCAAAGAACTCATGATCTATGGACAAAAAAAAATTTTGAATGCGTGAAATATTCAAATGACAATTTATGATCAAATGCCTATAGTGAATTTAAATACTTAACCCCATTGAGATATTATTTGAAGTATGATTGAAATAAGTGCTTCCATTATTGTTTTTTTTATACATATATTTTTTTTGAAATTCATTTTATTATTTTCTAGTCATATTATATTCATATGTATTCAAATAATTCTCACAAAAGAAACACATACTCTGATTATTATTGCACCGTTTAATTTAAACATATACAGAGTTATTATTAATGCATGTTTAAAGTTTAACATAAGAAGCAAAGAGTAATTGATAGTTACAATTAAGTCATACCAGGAATGGCTGATTGATCACATTAATCAATTATGGTATTTCGGATGCCATTTTCGTCTACACATAAAATAAACAGGGAACAGTGTGCCAAATAAAATGTAATGAAAGACGATTATAATTTATGTTTTATTAAATAATTGAGATTGAAATAGTTATTTTACACAGATTCAACAGTGTGAGAAGGCACGAGACATTTCATTTGTAAATTATACATTTTATGTAGAATAATATTACTCAATAAAGACATGGATTAAGCAACGAAACATTGTTTTAATTGTTCAAGAAGACGTAGATGCATAAGATTCAGATTTTATTTCAGAAGTACATAAATTATTAATAAAATAACACACATATTGCTGAAGCTTAATTATTTTAATGGAAACATTAAGTCTTTCGCTTTTGAGGCTTTCAACTAATTCTATTATCTAATGTAAACGCCTCCTGATATTAAGCAATAATTAATGGTAAGAAGCTGTAACTGAAACTTTCGTGATATTACTAAAGATATTTAAACAATGCATCTTCTAATTAAGTTAAAACATTTTTTTTTAATTATTTTTTGTGATATAATAAAAGCCTTTAACTTCATTTGAAGACAAATCGTAAGTATATCGCAAAAATTTCAGTACATTTGGCGTAATAATGGTAAAGAAGAATTACATTCAATTCTGCATAGAAACTTAAAAAATTAAATAACAAATGGCGGCTGCGGCTACTAATAACGACTGCCTTGAATGAAAGCCGAGTTGCCATTGATCATGTCGTCCACGCGATGGTATTCGGAAGACGGCTGCAACGGCTTCGAGCAGGTTTTGCCGAGGAGCAGTAACACATCATTTATAGTAGGCATGCACGGCCTGCGTCCTGCAAAACAACATTCATGCAAAACAAACCAAAAAAATAAAACAAATACAATATCAATGAGAATGGTAATGGGCGCTTTAATTAATATGATATTCTATTTATTTATTGTAGTGAATATTAAGAATGTGGGTACATCACGTTGTATGGCCTGCTAATATATCGGTGGTATCAGGTAAACTCAATTTCGAGTAAAATGCACTTTAAATAGTAAATCATTTATTAGCGGGGATCCGAATTATCAATGCTCTACTGCATATTATGTTTAGAATTAGCCAATGTAGTTTCATGCACAAGTATTAAATTTCAATCAGGTATATACATAATATAAAAATATTAGCTTCTATTTTACATGGTTGGCATTTTATTGTCGGTAAGAAAATAATTTTTGGCACATAAAAGTAGAATGTGTAAATTTGACTAAACTAAAGATACTGTAGTAATTCAGTTGGTCCCAAAAGCTAAGAGTGAAATTATAAGCGAATGATAATTACAGATTATCGGAAGAAATAATCATGCAATCAAAATACGAATGAATGATAGAAGAGATTGATTCCTATAATTAAACTAAACATACTTTTTAATGGATAGTCAATTCCTCTAATGTATTCTAAATTTTGACACATATATAATTTACCTGTCCTGATTGTAAAATGACTAAACTACGGTCTCTTTATCGCTTATAACCTGTATTCCGTGTTCGGAAAAAATAAATTTTACAACTTCGTCGTAGTCTCTCAAGGGACTTTTCGGTCCGTTGTTTGAAATGACCAAGTTTTCGAGGTTTTTCGACAATCCATCGGTATGACTGTCCGAAGTCGAATCCCTATCGTCGTAATATATGAAGACTTCATCAGCTGTGCCAAAATCACATACCTTTTTTTTCCCGGAAACTATTTTATGCACGCCGGATAGATCTGTGATCACTTTTATGGATTTACGTGGCAGCGAAGAAGATCCTTCAGCGTCATTTTCCGGACAAAACGGTCTTGGTTTTAGGTCTCCCACCGAAGATACTTTATCAGTGAGTTTGAATCTCTTTTCTTTGAGATGACTATCGACAGTAGCAGAAGTGTAAACATCTTCATTATCAACATCGTCCACTCCGATTAGATAATTGATTATTTTAGAGGAGATATTTGAGTTTGGCTTTAAAGGTTCACCTTTTTGCATTTGGAACTCGCTGGGAGATTTCATAACAACATCGTTCGGAGATGGAGTCGGTGTAACAATACAAGGTTTCAAACAAATATATGGAGACATATACTTACTGTAAAAAATCCATTGTTACGCAAGCATGGAAGAAAGTTTTTTAATTTGAATGTTATTTAAAATAATTATATTTTTAGTAAACATAGATTATTAAATTACATTTTCTCAGTTGTGCTTGTACCGTAGAGGCCGTGACTTTTAATATAGGAAATCACACTATCTTCAATTAAATATTTAACACTCTCTCCTCTTCTAAATTGCCGTCTAATAACAGTTGAACTCACTTCATTGGGGATCCAATTTGTAACAATTGTGATATTTTTCTAAAATTAATATTATTTATGAATACACTCAAGATTTCAGTATTCAAACAAAATACCTTCAATTTAGTAAGTAAGTCAGATTCATAAATAAATTTCTCCGGATTAGATCCACTCCTAGTCACGACAACCAAGCCATAGTCTCCTATTATAGTTTCAATCTGAAAAATCAAATACATGATACATTTCTTGATTGATTATAAGTGTTATCAGTAGATTATCTTACATCACTATCTTTCCACAGCCCTGGAACAGCAAATGATTCTAGAAGGTCTGCTCCACACAGTAATTTCACTTGCACTCTTTGATTATTTTGATGGTTGGAATTGTAATTATAATTATTAGAAAGAACCGAATCCGTCACATCTTGATTATTAATCTTATTCAATATAATATCGGGTAGCCAAGATGTTGCAAATCTATCGAGATAATCACTGTTTTGCCGATTATCCAAGCATGCATTGATGCAATCCTATAACAATTGTATTTAATTAATTCAACTGCATTCAAATCATATTAAAGGTTGATCAGTACCTGGTAATATTTAAGAGTCATTCTAGTCTTTGTCCAACCTTCTTGATTTATTTCCCACTCAGATAGTTTGATCCAGTCTGAGGAATTCAACGCAAGACGAAGCATTGCACAGCGATGTTTTGCAGATACAAGGTCTTTTTTACCATAACCATCGTGTACGGGAGAAACGATACCTCCAATAACTGAATCGTTGCTTATGGAATGAATGTAATCTTTAGCTACCTCTGAAAATAAATATAAATTCATCAAATTATAGAATTTGATTATCAAAAACAATAATTAGTTTCACACCAAATAGTCGAAGATGTGTTAACGTAACAGGACTATAGCTGCCGCATCCAACCAACACGACAGATCGACTCATTTTGATTGTAATTGTTAGAATGTTAATTGATAACAATTGTCAACTTTATTAATCCGTCGATATTTGTTATCTTTGATGTTCAATAACATGACCACCGACTGTCAAACACACGCACTCTCGATACACTGATGATTCATTCTGTATTTGTGAAAATTATTGATTTTTCATACTACGTTAATAACCGAATAAAATATTAAATCAAATCACAAGTTATTTTCAAAACATTTATTACACTTATAAGAATACATATTATTAACTGCATATTGAATGTTTGAATATAATTAAATAAATATAAAAATAATCTATTCAAGTCAAATTAAGTAATCGTTTGTAACTGTTCCTCGATTCCTGGTGTTCTTGAGAATTGTATCAAAATTATCAAATATGTTGTAGCTGCACCAAAGATCTATTAAAAGAAAATAAATGAATAACTAACGATGGAAATAAAATATAAAGCAATACCTACTGTAAATAATAATGTATTGTCCACAGGAAATAAATCATAAGCAGTGAACATCGGTGACCTATGCAATATGTAAATGGAAATATCTTGTAACTAAAAAAATATGTTTTGTTTATCAATTGTGCATTTCATGTTGTATTTTATAAATTTACAAACTTTTGAACATTGCTTTGAGTTTTTTTGATTCATCATGAATTTATTTAGTAAAACAAATGTTCTTTGTATCTAAAAAAAAATGTTTTCAAAATACATTATGAAAAACCAAATAATATTAACTAATTATTTCATACATTAACCACACATATATCGGATCCCAGTACCAAGGTGCATACAATAAATATATTCATGAAAACTTCATATGCCGGGATACATAAGAATAAAAGTAATGATTTGTCAATCTCATTTGTGTAATACAACCTCTCAATTGTATTGATGATGTAAAATATATTAAAAATCAGCATTACAAAAGCATTCAAGAGAATAGCGAGAGTTGAAATACCAAAAAATTCATCCAACGCATGAGAAGCATTGCAAATTTCTTCATATATTTTAAGAAATATATTTATTCTATGAAAGACTACATCGTCCGAAGTTGATACCCATAATCTTTTGACAGTGAATAATTGCTTTTTATAAAAATTATACTTTTTCATAGTCGATTCCAATTCTCGGTTTAAAGTTTTAATATAAATAATTAAAGTATTGATGAAGCAAAACCTCAGAATTATTTTCATTATGCTTATATACTCGCACATATTCATTGCAAAAAATATAATCACTCTCAGTTCGATACTCAGATTATCCATTGATTTATTGATTGCGGAAATATAAATTATATGAATAACATTGTAAAGAATGATTAATCCCATGTGAAGTATGTTTACTTTGGTAAATGATGTATGTACACCAATTTCTCCAAATAAACTGTCCGATTCCTTTAAAGCATTTAAAAAATCCCCAAAGCTTTGGTTTTTTACAATGACATTCATATTAAGACACAATGAAGATATAATGGCTAAAAACAACAACGCTCGATGACCAATTATGAATAATGGGGATCGGTTGAAAAATAAAGGCAGTGATGAATCTAGAATCAATCTAGTGGTACTAAATAGTTGAGCGATAATTTTAAAAATGTCAAAAATACAAAACGGAATACTCAAACGAGACACATAACTATCTTTTTTGATATTGTAAATTATTCTCAGTGGTATATTTCCAAAAATACATCCAATAAACACCAATATATAAATTTCTTTTTCCACATTTTTCACTACTAGGATTCTACTGAAGAATTTTTTTAATATTTCTAATTTAGTTTTGGTATTTTTTGAAAATTTCATATTTGATAGTATAAAAAATTCACAGAGCTGCTACTTTCACAAAAATGAGTTTAAAAGTAACACTTGATTAGAAAACATAAGCATTAATTTCTATGAAACAAAACATTAAATTTAATGACAATAGATCCTATGAGCACTTAGTAAATTACATTATTAAAAGGCACTTTCAATATTGAATAACTGGAATATATTTCTTAGTAACATTACAATTTATGAATTGAACATTATTGTCAAGTAGTTTTCTTTCGCTTATACAACTGATAATCTATAATTATAAAAATTGTAAAAACAATATACAAACCAAATACTTGAATACATTACATAATAATAATCAGTAAAATACTTTCAAATAGATAATAAAAAACAAATACATAATCAGCGATTAAGGATTTTCATTTTTACATCTATACCAATCACTTTGCCTTATCTATAGAGTAATATCAACAAAATCTTTATCATTATCTTGGTTGTGCATTATTGTCCTTATTTTATTAATTGATGATAATGTGTGTCCGAACTGTAAATCAATGATTTCTACTTGATAAAAAATTATAAAATTCTAATTCTGTTTTAATTTTGATTGATAGAGTTACTGATAATGAATTAGATATGTGTAATTGAAAAACCTGTAACTTGTTTATTGTCTCTATGTATGTATAAAATTCTATTTAAATTTGATCTCTTTCAGATATGTTAGATTTCTACTAAACTATGAAATCTGTATGTTTACATAATCATTTTTGATAAAAAAAGAATTGAAAATTGAAATACTAATACACAATAAATAATGTTATAATAATAACAAATATTTAATACCTTTTATTTTTGAATGTGAAGCAAAAGCTTTATGATGTGTAAATAAGCTTAAAATCGATTTAAGAAGGATGAGTAGTTTTTTTGTGGTTTTACACTAATAATAAATTTCAGTATAATATATTTATGTACACTTTATAAAATGATGTTTATTGATTTAAGTATTTTTATATTACAATAATTTATAGGTACTCATTTTATTCGATTCCAGTTGCAGATAGCTTAAATAAAACTATTAATATGATCAAATAAACTTGTACAATGACCACATACATTATTTGAATAATGAAAATGAATTGATTTGTGTAATAATTGATAATGAATTTGTACTTGTTTATGTTTTAACTAATTGCATGATACATAGATTCATAATAAGAGAATCGATAATAAAAAACATAATTGAACAATCCTTCATTCCCCTTTTCCAAAAATTGTTATAATCTTACACTATGGACAAATAACATCTAACTCTTTCTTTATTATATTGTCTTCACATCACATTCTGGGCAATATTATAATTTGACAATCAATATCTTCACATTACAACATTTCCAAGGGCTTTTTTTATTAATGTAAAATCTGTGTAAATTTCATTGCCTCTCATTCAAATCTATTACAAATAATCATCCATAATAAGTTCACATTGATATTTTGCCGATTTTTCACATTCTAAAATTTTTAACATCCATCATATTTTGTAAATACATATTTTATTTTCAAACGTGTGTATACATATTTTGTATTATAAAATAATCAAATGATTCATAATAACTAGAAATATTTCATTATTGTCACATTCCAACATTAGGTAATTGAAAACCATTAACATTAATATATGAATTTTAAATTATCAACTATTGAATAGTTTTTGAACAATCGTACAGGATCGACAAATTTGTTAAAATATTATCAACATTTTGAATTGACTATCTGCAACAATATTATTATTTTTAGCATAAAGTCTTGGATAAAACATCATTTTGTTTCAATGAATAATTAATCGCCTATGTTACATTTTTTATATTCTCAAATCGAATCACATTTATTTTATTGTCAAATATTAATTACGGCTTAAAACAATAAATGTATTATTTTATAAATAACTCTATGTATCTGTAGAGTAATGACACATTTAAAAAACCTTTACATAGTCAAATGAATTATAATTAGCATTCATTTTTATATATGTATATTTTTTACACAACATTAGGTAAAAGACATAGAAAAGTATTATCTTGGTTGTAATATTCAATATTTTTTTAGATACAATGTATAATTATTATTGTCGAACATTTCTTGTTTTCTTATCTCCCAGATAATAAACTGGCCAAAATTGATGCCAAAGCAATATATAAGTATTGACTTTTCAGTATTAAACAGCCACTGTGTTCCAGTTTTGCTCCTTTATCTACTACATGTATTTTCCAACCGAGATTGTTATGCGTATAACACTAAAATTTTAAAACATTTTTGAACCTCACAATGTATTTTAATAATTATATGAATTACTTACTTGGTAATATACTAAATCAGGAGTTTCTTCAGCAACAGTCCACTCAAGGACTGCAGGTTCACCATTTTCACATTCGAGTCGAAGCGTCTGTGTGAAACTTTCAAATGTTTCAGATTCTGAAGACTTGTCAATAGTTTTATGAGTCCATTCACAGTATCTTCCAGCTGGGAATACATTTTATAAATTATCATTCAAGTATATAATTCAGCATTCATTTTTAACTTACCAGCTGTGGGATATGGATAGCCGTCGGAATCATATGCAACTCCGGCAAAGATTCTTTGTCTTCTTTGATCTGCTTCAGATTTTTGTCCGAAGCCTCCTTCAGAACTATCACATATATAGAATGGATGATATTTAGCAGGATTAGTTCCGTCTCTTCCACCTTCGATGATAAATTGATATGTTTGGCCTCTCTCTACATAGATTTCCGGTATAAGAAGATCATTTATGTACCAAGCAATACCCCATGATGGATGACCTGAATTACATGGTTCAAAACAGATTCAAATACCCTATTAATTTATCTTTTTAATACCTGTGATTGGAGTGTATCCTCGTTTGCCACCTGTCGGTCCGATTCGAACAGAGAACATGGTTTCACCGCTGATGGTTCTTATCGGCCAAGGTTTGATTCCAGATTCCATGGATGTTGCTAGTGATGTGCATGTATTGTCATTCTTAAACGATAATTTAAATTGTTTATTATTACATTTATAAAGGATTAAATAGAAGAACATACCACAGCTCCAAAATCAATAGTGGCTTCTTTTGGGGTTGTATCTGTCATGGAATGGGCATTTGCTTCACCTCTACCATTCAACGGTCCAAAAGCAGCTATAATATATTGTTCTCCCTGTTTATTTATTGATTTATCAATTTCAGATTCCTTAGCAGCTAGAGGCCTTTTGTATATAACCGTGGTGATTCCATCCACTTTAGATGCAGAAACTGAAATATGCAAATAAATATAATACAAAGTCACATACAAATCAAATAATATATCTACCCAATTGGACATTATTTGTTCCTCCGATTCTGGCATCGGGACAAACTCCATTTTCACCATCACACTGTGATCTTGAAGTGATTGTGTAGTCAACAGCATTTCCATTTTTAGAAGTTTCATTCCAATATGCCACAACTATATCAGCTCCTATCATAGTGCCCACATTTTGGGCACCACTAATACCAAAGCTCATATATTGTTCAGGTCTGATTCTGCTGGACAGTTCAAACTCTATATCATCCCCCTGTAATTGATAGTAATTGATGAAAGTATATTTTTTTAAATTAATATAAGAGTAAACAGTTCTCTAGAATACTAGAAAACCTACATCTCTGATGGATCTTTTTTGAGAGGGTTTTTTTGAATGACAAAAATGTGTAAATTGTCTGTCGGTGATCTTAACTATTACTATATATTCTGTACACGTTGATTGAAATTGGCATACTATATTATTTTAAGCAAATGACTTTTAGTTAAATATATAACTACTGTAAATAATAATGACAAAAGGGACTTCTTTAAAATGTTTTGTTTTTTTTTTTAGACACATCAAAAGTAGCAATAAACTGTGGGGACCATTTACAACATAAACTAATACTGTACATTTTGTGAACTAATAAGAAATTTAGATATTTTTGATCACAAGTTTTTAAAATATTTTAATAGGAGAAAAATAATAAAAATCTCATAGTTTAGGCACCACTTACAGCGGCTTATTATTATTGGCGGAAATAAAAATAGTTGAACCAAATCGCAAAATCAATTTATTAACATGTGTTAATTAATTGTCTGTCGGTGATCTTAACTATTACTAGTTACACAGGTCACCGAATTAATAATCAGTATTTACCTTACAATACAGGAAATCAGAGTTAACCTGGATGAAGACGATCGATCGGGATTTTATTTATATTAATCCAAATCTTCCAGTCATAATAAACGATTGTAATTTGAACCCATGACCACAATATTTGTAGCCACGTGTCTTATCCCCTGAGCTATTACGCTGGTAAAATAAGTACATAAATATAATAAAAAATAAATATACCAACAAACCTCTATTTCCCATCTAACTTGAAGCCTTTGATCCAAAAACTCACGACAGTTCGATTTCGTTGAGAAATTTGGCTTCGCAGTTGAACTCGTCTGGAAACGATAATACATTTAGATTAATTAATTAATTATATACTAAGCGTTGATTAGTGTGACCTAATTATCTAAAATATTAATCATCTACATTGATAATCAATCTTACCGGATTGTACCACCACGGAGGCTGTTTGTTTGGTTTTTTTTTCCCAGAGAGAAAATGCAAAGAGAAAGTTTTAAATTTTATTTCAATATTACGATTTCACGTGGTGTAAAATAATCGCACTTACGGTGATTTTAGTTTGACCCAAAGCCGGCGGGACATCAAGATCTTTGGGGATGTGAACGTGTCCAAAGTTATGACGGTATTTGACACACCAAACAGCCAACCAGTCTATATCAGAAGCCGTCATATTTCCAGGAAGTTGTATCTCGATATCTTCGCCTTGGTATCCCCGAAGAGGTTCAAGAGATCCGACTTCATTGGGTACCTAAATAATCAGTGAATATATGTAGAACGTTGATTCGATTGATTATACTTTGGTGAATTACTTTAATTCCGTAAGGGTTGGGTTCTTCTCCCTTTCCCACCCAAAAGTAAGCATCGGGTCCTGCTCCGTCGTAATGAAGATTCGGGATGTAAAAGGTTCTGGCATCAAGGACACTAACATTCCCAGATCTTAAACCGTGAGCCAATCTTTTCAATTCTGGTAATACTCTTGCTCTTGGAGCTTCTAGACTTGGCGGTATGAATACTTCACCAAAGTCCACCTGTGAAGAAAACCCCCCAAATTATTATTATTTTACAAAACGCATTTTTTTTAAATCGTGCTTATGTGATATTGGAAAATATATAAGCATTGGTGTAAATCCAAAATGAAATATGACGTTCAATGTTACAATAGCTGTGATTGCGAATCTGTTTAACCCTAAAACGCGCGTCATTGGATTGTGGATTTTTATAAACTTATTTTAAAAATTTATTTTAAATGCGCACATGGGTGATCTCTTTTCCACCAATTCTTCCCATACAGTAACATATAAATGATTGCTTCCCACACCATACTTAATTTAACTTCATTTTATTTTATATAAATTCTATATAAAATACATTTTTTATATGATACCATAATTTATTTTTTATATACTTTTCATTTTTGTTTTAAACCCTCTTTTTTTATTTTTTTAAAAAAGCTTTTTTATGCTTATGAGACACAACAACGTTTTGATTAATTGTCTGTCGGTGATCTTAACTATTACTAGTTACACAGGTCACCGACTTAATAATCAGTATTTACCTTACAATACAGGAAATCAGAGTAAATTTCAAAAATCAAAACAATCGATCGGGATTTTAATAATATTAATCCGATCAAATCAATCATTTTTTACTTAAGCGGAATTTTAACCCATCCTCTAAGCAAAAATTGTGATTTTTCTTTACTTTAATTGTAATAATATTTTTTATCCGCTAATAAAATATAGACTTGTTAATAATAATACTTGTAATAATTTGTCAAAGAACAATATGTTAAATAGTAAATCATAATGTTAACTGTTTATATAATGTCATTTTAAAAGTAAAACTTATTACAATAAAAAATCTGCATTATTTGTGTTCATGCTGAACAAAACTGTAAAGTAGGGTACATTGATATTTAAGAAAATATGTTTTCTACTGGAAAAAAATCGTGAATTTTTCAGCCAACGATTGCGTACCAAGCGATTTAGAATAATTATATAAAATATAATAAAATTAAAATATAATTTTTACCCACTATATGTATATTTGGTATTTTACAAATATACATACATATCTATAGCACTCGAGATTTATATGAATTTATCTAATTAAAAATATTAATCGGTGATTTGAGGGTTGCGCAGGTTGTTTAGCGCGTGCGCTTTCCGCCCCCTGATCGATGCCAGACATGGTTGGGGTGGTTTTCCAGGGGGAGGAGCCTCTCACCATACATACTACCTATTATCATATCATTACTACACAACTCTTTATGTACTAACTGTAATTCTTCACATTCAGTAAACGTAATTAACAACCAAACTAAAAAAGTAATAAAAATAATTGAATGAAATAGTATTAAACTCACGGTGAATCTTCTACACCACACACTTAACCATCTGATGTCCCTGAGTCTCCTTCCCATTGGAAGTCTGAGGATGATGTCGCTTCCATCATGGGCTTCCAAGATTGGTGGCTCCCTGGGATAAGAATATCAAATAAATATACATAAATCCAGTATAAAAAAGGGGATTAGCGAAAACCTTCATATGCAATAGTGATTCTCTTTTCGCTCCGATGAACCTTCAAATTGAACTTTTCATAGTCGATTTCGATATTTTTCCGATTATGGTCTAAGCTAAACGAGCCTACATCGATCAAAGAGTAAAAAAAAATATTTTCAAATATAACTTAAAAATAATTGATAGTTTTACAGGAATACGCCTAAATATAGGCAAACAGTCTTACTTCAACAAAACAAAACTTAAATAATTACTTATTAGGGTATATTTAACACATTTATTATTAAAAACACTAAAATTAATAGACATAGCCCGTCCAAGTTAGTGCAACAACCTGTTTTCAGTATTAGAGCACTGTACGGGTTACCTATATTATTTAGGACATTGTTTCATATGCACGTTCATATCTTAATGGATTAAATACCAATAACTTCATTAAGTTATATCTGGTTATTAACTATAAACTATTAGTAATAAAATGTTGCCATGAATGTTAAAAAATCACGTCCACCGGCTGCAAATTATGTATAGAGCAATTCCATAGTCAAGTCTAATAAAATTCATTTAAAACCCACGTGACTTGAGCGACTTTCACATTCACTGGAGCCGGTGTGGGTATTTTTGAACCCCATGTTAAAATATTTTAATATTTTTTTTGAATAAAATGATTTATTTGATTTTATGAATAATATTTATTATGTTAAAATTAGGTTTGCCTGCTGAATTACTGAAAACATACTGACTACACTCATAGATAAAAGCAGTCCCGAATTACAGAAAATCTGTGATTTTATTAATTCTAATCACACGTTATATGTTATGAATGTATGTTATTATTTTTTAAGGAATACATGAAATTTAAAAGTAATTTCTTAAACATTAGCGTCTTTCTGATGAAAAAACTATATCTTTTGTCTCTCTCGGACCCCACTCAGGCCCGCGTGGGTTAAAAGATTTACTCTCTTTCGAGGGTGGCCCAGTATGTTGCGGCACTCAGGTTCATAACATCCCTTTCTCTTGCATAGTCAAGTTTTAAGACAAATATAGTATTACAACGTCAATATAACATTTTTAATTCAGAGAAAGTTTTATTCATTGATAGTTTTGTTTATTTTGTTTACTAGCTGATATTTTTTTCATGAAGATCGTAGTGTTAATAAGTTGTATAGAGTAGTGTAACGGTTTAAAAGTATATAATTTAGCCGAATTCCCATACAATTAGCGCCGTCCGAACGACTACCGTTCACAGCTGTTCGGTAGAATTCTGGCCTGTATACTCGAGACGGCCTTGGTTCATAACATTCCTACTCTTGTATAGTCAAGCTTTTAGACAAATATAATAGTAATATAGTATTAAAATGTCAATATGAAATTTTTAATTCCGAGAGAGTTTTATTCATGGAATCCATCAGCTGGGCTTAGCCTTTCTTGATAGTTTTTTTTTCGAAGCAGACAATACGCAATTTAATCCTCTATATCCGCTTTGGGACTGATTTTTCCGCTTATTTGGCAAACCCAAGTCATTGTTTTGAACGGACAATGCCTTTGAAACTATGTATATATGTATATATAGCTACCTTCCGACGTAGTCTTCAGGATAGGGGATGATATATCCATCCGGTGAAGGTCTTGGCGAGTTTCCAACCCAGAAGAAGGCATCAGGTCCTGTTCCATCATATGTGAAACCCTTGATGAAAAGTGTGGACTCATCTACAGCATACACTGTGCCACCGATCTCATGTGCGAAGTTCACCAAAGGTCCAATAAGACGACCGTAATACTGTTGACTTTTCTTCGAAGATGCTGAAATATTCAATTACATACAAATTACAACCAAAATTCAATACAACTTAAAACAAAAAAAAATACAGGGGAATATTAATTTTATATTAATGAAGCTTACATTTGAAAGACTTCGAACTCCTTGAAAGACCTGATGGGAAAAATAATAAACTAATATTATTTAGCTTATGAATGTGAACTACTCTGAAGAATAACAGTGATATTTAATAAGATGCCTACATGATAGTGTCTATGGTTTTGTCATTCTTACTTGAGTAAAGTATGTGTCAAAGTGAAGAATTCCAGCTGTCACTGTCAAATTCAATTATTACAGCTGTCAAATTTGAATATTCCAACTGTCACATTGAGAATGACCGCTGGAATTCTTCACTTTGAGAGATAATTTACTTAAATAAGAGTGACAAAACCATAAACACCATCATGTATGCATTTTACTGAATACCACTGTAAATTAAATCAACTATTGCATCCTATAGAATATAATATTTAATATATTAATACTTCTTTATTTATAATAAAACACAAATGATTTAGACTATTAAATATATGTATACATTTATTATAATTTTTCCGTATGGCAACACCACGATTCATTACACATCTCTTTTTAGCAATGATAATTATTCAGTGTTGGACTGACACCACCGATATATTAGCAGGCCATACAACTGGATGTATTAATATCAAGATGCCGGTCCAAGTATACGAGTCTGAGTGAGACAACACTAATTGTTTAAGTACGCTAAATATAAGGTCGTATGATTTCTCAATAGAGATGTAAAGTATGAACCAAATAACCCATCTGCTTGGTCTGCCATCTTGATATTTATCATCCACTTGTCCGGCCTTCTAATATTTGTGGTGTCGCTTGAGCACGAATGAATGTTGCCATATTAAAAAATTAAAATAATTAATTTAATTATAAATAATATGTATGTATGTATGATTCTTGGTAAGTTGCACATGTGGAGCACTTCACGGGTAATACATTCTTCTGAAAAATACTAAATAAACAATAAAGGTATCTCGTGCAGTGCTCCAATACTTAAAACATGTTTGTGCTCACTCCTTTAGAAGTATGCATATGTATTAATCATTTATTTAGTTTTGGCAGCATTATTTCATTTCCAACCCAATATAAAAAATATTTTTAGTGATATTAAATACAAAGAATGGACGTGTTTATAAATCATTTTGTATTGCATATTCTTTATGTAGATTTTTAAAAATATTTATTGAAATATGTAAGGGATTGTATGAAGTATGGATGGAGTAAAGCTCAGAATACGTAATATATGAGATGCTGTTTTACTGCAGAACATTTTCCAAAAAGACTTTCCAAACCATTCAACCAGAACCGATTCTCAAACAGTATTTAATAAAAAAAATAAAAAATCAATCGCTACATAAAGGTATACATACAAGCCAATAAACGTATATTTTTTAAAATTTTAATATGCATTTTTTTAATGTAAAGTTTGAGAACCTTCACAGTTTTCCGATTCGTAATATTGGAGGTTTGCAATAGTCCCAATGCACTCGGGTTTTCCTCATATATGGAACACAACTCTATTTCAACATTTCTCACATATCACAGTGAATATTTTATTCAAATTTTACATTTTCCTAGATAGCAAAAAAACAAATTTACAATCAACCCATTGTTTGAGTTAAATATGCAGTTTTATTCTTGATAATTTTAACCCAGAAGCTTATTTAAAAATATTCTATACGAAATATTATGTCCATAATATTAAAGAAACACTAATATTTGAAATTTTCTCCATGCAAACTATTAATTTGTTAATACACGAGATTTTAATATAAAATCTAGTTAAAATCATATTATATCTGTAGAGTAAATTTCAGATAACTTACTAACAGCAATTACGATATTACTAATTACAGCCGTTTGCGGTATGCTAGTTCACATATTATTATATTATATAGAAAAAAGGGTAGTATTTTAAGTCCTTCATCTACAATTGATAATATAATTTTTTTAACATAAATTGCTACTTATTTATAAATGCACCATTTTGTTTTAAATTTATCGTGTTTAGGATTTATTTAAATATTATTTCCTCATTGGTAAATATTTTCATGATGATTTTATTTTTAAATGTTTTTTTTTTTAAAAAAAGCACATTTTTTTCGTATATTTTTACACACTTTTCTAACGGGTGTGGCAAAAGTCCCGCTATCATTTTAAATACGCGCCGTCTTGGTTATGAGACGTTTAGATCAGCTTCGCTTTAAGCATTGTGTTGTGTAGACGCCTCAATTTTATAATGGAAATAATATACCCCATATATAATATTTTTAGTCTCTTTTGAAAAAAAAATCTTGTTACATATGTTGTTTTTCCGATAAGTTTTTCAATAATTAATTGTATACAATTTAATAAAATAATGATGATAAAAATATTATACTCTTTTATTGATATAAATACAATTCAATTAACCGCAGCGTCCATTCAAATAAACGTGGAATAACTGTTATAATTTACAGTTGATTAATTCGTTGTTAAATATTTGAATGATTACATAATAATTTATATCTAGTAACAGCCCTGAAAGCGTCTCGTTATGTCTTTATAAGGATTAGAAGGGGGCGGCGGGTGCTTTGTCACATTTCTCTCGGTCTCCATCATCAACCCCATGCTTTATATGGGGGAGGGGTGCTGACAAATATTATCAAGGAAATGCAATATAACCACCATAACAACCCCTAACCTTCATGCGAAAATAACCATGGGATACGCCACTATCAATTTAATTTGCAATCATCTTAAATTTATTCATAATTATATACCTTTGACTTTTCCATGACAAAGCCACAAAATCATGTTAAGATAATAATTGTATGTTTTACAAATGTGGATATATTTTTAATAAGAACACGTTCTGGACCTTTGGACGTATGTATATTAAAAATTTTGAAACACGATTTCGGTATGATTAATTATATAAAATCAAAAAATTAGACAGTTTCCATAAGATATTGAAAAAAAATGTGTTAAAAATGTCATATATTTTTTTAATGTTTGACTAAAATTACTCATATTATATTCTAAAAATATATTATACTAAATCAAATACGTATATCAATTCACTTCTTTACAATGGGTACTTTTAAACAATGGTCCGTATTCAATATAATAGTGTAATTAGAGTGTGTGCGTGCGGTTCGTATGCGTGTACATCAATCCTTTCAATGTGTAGTAGTCTATTCGATACTAATATAATATTGCATATGGCCGGTATAATCCAACCTAATTTAGAATTTTAATAAATGCTCAATTGTAGAGGAAATTTCAAACTTTTTTTTGTAATGGCAATGATAGTGTTGCCATTACAAAAAAAGCTTGTATGTATTAGAAAACTTGTAGAAAATATTATCAGAATTAAGTCTTGAGTATATTTTGGCACATTCTGTATATAGAATATTATTAAAAAATACATATTTAATATGAGTAATGTACATAGGAAATGTCTATTTTTGTATAACTTTACATTGTAGCTACACCAGGTAACATTACAATAATGAATTTGGAATCGAGTTTGGGCTATATTGAAATCAGCTGTTTCTGTGAAGTACTCAGTGTCGCTTGTGTCTTTTAAATATATAATTAATATTTTTAATTCATAAAAAAAATCTCTTATATTTATGATACCCCACCACACCTTAAAATATTATCAGTTAATTCAAATCCTTCCTGTTTAATAAATAGCCGTCAATTATGGTATTTTACAGATGAGATGTACCACCAAAGGTTTCGTGTGTCAACCGCTTGGGGCGCTGCTTCTACCGCTCATATCTTTAACTGTCACTTGTCGATCTTTCTAATAACATTAAACTGTATTTCACTTAATATGCGAAAGTGCGACATTAAAAGTTAAAGGAGAAATAATATCTCACTATGTAAACTATTTACATGATTATTTCGGATGTTTTTATAAGAAAAATGTTGTTTCTCTCGAGTGTTGGATTATCGAACATGTCAGATTTTAGGGACTACAATTTTCTCGTATGTATAGGGTTTAGAATATGTACATGTGTTAGTGACCGTGCATATTCGAATGTACGACATAATATTGCATGGCGTTTCTACAGATAAAAGTTCATTGGCCACAGTATACATATTAAAATCCAGAAAATCAGAGACAATCTATCGCAATAGTTGATGCACTGAACTATGCATGCTTATTTAAAGTATTTTTATATTACATATTGAATAGAAAAGCTGGACGATATTATAAAATGGGTCACGAATCTGGCACCTGTCAGATTCGCTGGGGATTTTCAACGAAATCTGATCCAGGACGACATTTTAACGAGATTCTGTCATAGCAACGGATCAGTTTTCAAACTCTGGAGAGAAATAACTGTCCCTTTAATTAGTGCGCCACTTTGATGGCGATTGAAACACAAGATAAATATGTTTTACTTTTGGATAAACGATCCATTGTTGCGATATGACTTATTGGCATGAATATAGTGAATGAACCCCCAATGATGATGACTCTGAATATAGTCATGTTCACCCCTGCAAAAGCACCCCCAAGAACAGCCCTCCCTCATGTCAGCTTTTAATGTCGCCTAAAATACAAAACGACTGCCTTCATTAACTTTCATTGACATCCACACTCAACAGGTTCCATTCATTTCACCCACGATATATTCATACACATACAAATCAGACGCAGTGCGGCACCGGGTGTGGGTGAACATCCCCAGAAGGAAATAAATATCATCATCAGTGTATCAAATCGGCTTATTTTTGTAGATATTATTGACATTTTGAATGAATGAATGAGGATTTAAGTTATTTATTAAATACTGAGGTATTTTTAATACACACTTTAGGATAATATATGTACATATACAGAGTGGATTGGAATTACCTGAGAATATTTTAGGGGGTGGTAAGGTACCGTAAGAATAATCGAAAACTATATTAAATAATTTAATATATTATTAGTAGTAGTAGTCGCGTGTGTATTGTGTCTTTTAAATACGTTATTAATATTTTCATTTTTTTATTTTAAATATTCATTCAAAATTTATATACAGCTGTCCATAAATTATGTTAAAAAAAAATTAATAATTACAAATTTAAAATAAGAAACACTGAGGTCTTAAAAACACAAGCAATTTTAATACTTTTATTAAAATTAGAATTATTTTTAACATACACACACTCTAAACAATTATATTAAATATAAAATAAATCGATTTTTCGGTGGACGTTTGGGGCCGTATTCAACACAATAGTGTTTTAGTGAGTCGTGTATGTACGAATAGACTAGACTTTGGTAGTATTAGTGTACACGTACACATCCTGGATTTTACAATATAAATTTTCTTGAAATGAAGAAAATATATATATAAGTCTATGTTTCAATATAGCAACACTATCATTTAATTTATTAAAATGGCTGTTGGCTATAATTGAAACAAATATTATTAAATAAATATTATACGTCTTTTAAGTATCGAAAAAAACTGTACAATTAATCATTTGTGTAAGTGGTACAACATTTATCTACAAATTCACTGTTTACAGAGAGAGAAGACAACTTAAAATATTAATGTTGCTTTATCGTAATTTATTATTGAATATTTTTATCAGCCTCTGAATTGAATATAATGGCAACACGAGTGTGAGAAATGTTCGGAATATTTGATATCCTCAAATATTTTAGGGGTTGGCTGCATCCCTCCATAATATAGTCTTTAATACCGTTTAATTGGTACACCGGGGCTTCACGAGCCCCCCATTATAATTTAACCATTCTCATTAATGATTTTTTTTTCACAAAATTTATTATCTCACGGATTATCCGAAGACGTCTTTATTTTATGTAGGTGTTGTTTATAAGTGTACGAGGATCTGCCGGAGGGGAATTGTATCCAGAAGATAAATAATTCCATTACGGGGATTTATTTTGTTTCTGGTAATCGGGGGAGATTTGCGGAACAAACTGGCAACACTGTCACGTCATTGTCACCGCCATTGTTCTACAATAATACTACTGCATTGGGGTGAATACTACCACCATGAAGGGTGATTATACAAAATATACTAATTAGATCAAAATCAGTACAGACAACGTGAATGTGATTTTATAACACATACTTTATTTTAGAACAGCAATTTGGTAATCTATAATATCAAGTTTCCAATTTATATAATCGGCTGAAATATTTCATCCCCTAAAAAAAAATTAGTCAAATAAATAATATTTTACCATTATTCAAAATAAAATATTTCTATACATTTATAAACGAAAATCAAATAATCTACTAGCGTAGATAAAAAATATTATATTAATTCTTTGGGTAAATGTTTGAAATGTTATTAGCTCAGGGGATAAGACGTGGCTACAAATACTGTGGTTATGGGTTCAAATTATATGTCATGGTTATGGGTTATTACGACTGGAAGATCGCGAATAATATTAATAAAATCCCGATCGATCGTCTTGATCCAGGTTTACTCTGATTTCCTGTATTGAAAAGTAAATACTGATTATTAAGTCGGTGACCTGTGTAACTAGTAATAGTTAAGATCACCGATAGACAATTAATTAACACGTTGTTGTGTCTAAAAAATACTCTCAAAAAAGGCCCTCCTATAAAAAAGCGTTAATAAATTAATAAATTATGAAATTATACAAGTCAACCGCACCTATTTTGAAAAATTAAACAAATTGTCACCGAAAATTCACGCCATATTTTACTAATTTTAATGAATAAAACTATTTTTCATTCATAAAGTAAGCACTATCAATTTTGATTTTATTCGAGTTAAGAGTGGCTAAATTTTATAAGTAAAGCTGTCAATTTCCTCTTATAAATTATATTCTTAGACTAGGCAATTTTTTTGCAACAAATTATTTAAAATTTGTTCAATTATTGAGATTATTATTTTTTTAATGACACGTGTTATATTATTGCTGTTAACCAATTGTACATATTTTTTTATTTATGAAATTATTCTGTCTATTTTGTCTTGTTTTATAAATTTTATGTAAATTAGGATATAAGCTGTTAATAATATTTATTGGCATAAAGCATAGAATAAAAAAAGCCAAAAAATAATCCTCCACAACGAGAAATTAACGTTAATAAATACACTGAATATTTTATCAAAATTAAACCTTGCGTATATTAAGGAAGTCTTTACTTAGTTCAAATTACAAGAATATATTTTTAGATCAATGCGATTCTGGTATAGAAAATTAAAAATACAAATTAAAACCTCGAGAAGGAATATCGATCGCTCGGTTGTTGGGTGAGTGATACATTTTCGACTTTTTATTTTTAATTTAAAGCCACTCCAAAAGTGAAAGATGAGAATAAAAGGGAAAAAGCTCGTCTCGGATTGAAGTACAGCCTTAAATGAGAAATTCATATCAACTGCGAAATTTAATAGATTCTATTTTGAATACAGCTTTCAACGATGATTATAAATGAATTTTATGCACCGTGCAAGAATCAATTAGTGAAATGGAAGCACAACTGCCGACTTGGCACTTTACACTTGCCCACTAAACTATACATCGATATAACTGAAAAATAACGAGACTTAAATATAATTCTTTATTATAATATATTATTGAATATTTTTGTGCGAACATGGTTTGGTTTTTATTATTATTAAAATTCCATATTGGTTTTTATTATATTAGGGGGTTGTATTCGTTTACGCTGTTTTTTTGTAATAAAAATCAGTCAATGACCTCCTGGACTCTCTTGGTTGGGAAGTTTTACTTCATCCGCCTTACTCTCCAGATGTCACACCATCAGATTATCAAAATTTTTGACCAATGCAGTATGGTTTGTCTGGTGAACTTTTCACTTGAAGTTACCAAGAAGTTGTTTTATTGGTGGCAAATTGGATTGCCTCTAAAGACATGGTATTTTTCTACATGGGAATCAGACTTTTTACTTAAATATGGACTCAAGTAGTAGGAAAAGAAGGGCATTGATTCAACCCCCTAATATTACAGATATACAAACAACTTGGGTTACAATTAATTAAGATCAATATAATCAATTATTTGTGTTAATAACCCACCGAGTAACAAATATTTGTCAATATATTTTTTTTTGTAAAAAAAATCTCAATGCTTTTCACATAATGAATCACGATATGTATGAATACAGGGGTAGAATACTGTGGGGGTGTTTTAGGAGTACCCCTGCCGTGACTTATCGTTGGGGTTGATACAGAGAACCACCATGACCAAAACCCGTTTTATTTTTTATTGCACAACTACCACATTATGCAATCAATAAAATAATATTTTTATCATTAAAAAGCTCCTTTTCAACACCATATTTTATATTGATATATATAATAGTATGGCGTAGCTCGTTGTAAGCGTAGTATTATGGCGTAGCTCATATACAGTATACCTACACAACCACCCTTTCAATAATGGTGAATAGAAAAAATATATAAAGTGTGTATTTTTCCGAATTAATTCCATACAAGACTTAAATTTCACCAACCAAAAGGAAAAGCGGCTTTAAATTTGCCGGTAAAAATGAGTGAACTTCAAAGAAAAACGGACTGTTGTCGAGAACACGGGGAGGCTTTAAATTTACCCTCGAGAAGTTATTTACAGGGTGGGCTTTTCAGGATCCCGGGCGGTCTGTGGTCTGTTCATTCTTTTGACCGACATAAACCACATTTCTTTTTAACAATAACAATATAATTTTAAAGGTATTTTCAATAAATATTTAATATTCTTGATATTTTGTATATATAAATGTGGTAATTCCAATCGGATTTGGTTGAGCTTCAGGTTGACGATCGATGCGGATTGTATGGAAGTGATCTGGCAGTACAATGATACGCGTTTAAGGGATGAAAATACTAGCATCCCCTGCTACCGAGCACCATCAAGGGGAAACACCCTCTTATAAGGTTTTATTTGATTGCTTTTTAGGTAAATACCAACCACAGACGCACTTCTCTATGACTTTCACTGCGGACTTTTAAAAATATCGATTCAAAGTAATAATTAAAACTGTCTAACGTTAGTGAAGTATAAAGAAATCGCGGTAAAAATACATTTTAATTAATTTAGCCTTTATTTGTTGGAAAATATTACTTTTTCAATTTAATATAATCTAAGAGTTCAGAACTAAAACTATCTAAATGTAATTTTACTGATATTTTTTGTTATAACCAATTTTGAAAATAAAAACTAGATATAAGTAGTTTTAATTATGAAGCCCTCAATTATATAAAATGGGGATAAAGGGATATTCTTGACTTATGAGGGCTAAATTAATTTAAGTTACACATTGATAATAATATGAAATTTGAAAAAAAATCCTCAATTTTTATGTTATAAAATGATGATTTTAAAGATGTATGTACGTTTTTCTGTTTTTCGATCTATTTCCTCAGTTCGTTACTCGAGTTCCTCGATTAAATTATAAATATACAATAAAAACAAGTACTCATTTAATATTAGAGAATTTCATAAACTGATATCTTTGAGAAGTAATTTTAATAAAATAAATTTTTCTAAATTAAATTGAATCACATATACCAATTACTCAAAATCAAAAATTCTGAAAGTGTTTAGTTTTGTTATGTGTTATTTAAATAATTTTTTTGTTCCAATGTAATAAAATTGCATTTTTTCCCACAATTCAAACAAGAATGAATGAATATATTTAAATAAATGAATAAAAGTTGGTAGTTAATTAATTTGTGTGTTGAATAGAATGGTGTTTTTCAGTGTTTGGGTTTGCAATGTTAACGCTCTACCGACTTGGTTTTGTCTTCCAACAACTGCACGTTAAAGGACTTCCTCGGTATGAGTGATAATTAAAGAGATTTATAAATAAAATAATGTAAATATGACATTTGGAAAATGCGAGTGAGCGAGCGTGGGCAAAGCAAATATAAACTTTTCATTAAAATGTTCATAAAGGATATTTATATTTCATACCGTGGACAGAATGTCGGAGCTTTCAAGCCAATTAATTTATAAAAAATATTATAATTTAGATTAATTCATGTAAATAAGGGAATAAGCCTTTTTACGTAAAAGGACTCTCGTATTAGATCTGTGTAAAAAAAAACTCTTGTATATCGAATATTCTATTCGATTGTGTTGAAACTGACAATTAATAATTGGTACATTTAACTGAATAAATAAATAATTTACAGTCAAACCAGACAGCGATATAAAAATAAAATCCGAACAACTCTACCGAAATAAGACGCATAATTAAACAATAATATTTAATTGGCGAATTTGACCGAATAAATACATAAAAATAAACAATATTCAAACAAATGGGCGATGTAAAAATATTTAACGAAAACTTCTACCGAAATGATATGCATCAATATTTTTATACAACAAATAATTATAATAATCCAATTTTATTATATGCCCTTATTCTACCCAGCCTCACAATTAATCGATATTGGTAAATTGACAATAGTTATTTTTATCAGCCGGTACTAAAAAGACTCAAATACACTACATTTTCACTTAATAAAATTATCAAAATAAATCCATGTATAGATAACTGAAGGATTATAATTTTAAAATAAAATGTAGTCTCAATAGTTTTAATGGTAACTAGAATGATAATAATGCGTCCTTTTGGTGTTCGTTGAAGCATCACCACAACATCACATTATACCAGAACTACTATATGAATTCATATTAATGGAGTTCAATACTAATTTGGGAGTATTTTTAATCCATATTACTAATTTTTATTCATTAAAAATAATATATATGGTGCGCTCTTAAATAAGTAAATAAGAGAGCTCGCAATACAGACACACAGTAAAACATATACACACACTATGGCCTTTTATATGTAGTAATTCAAAGTGATTTGGTTCGTACTTTAACGCCCAATAAGAGAGCTCACAATACAGACACACAGTAAACCGTATACATACACTATGGCCTTTTATATGTAGTAATTCAAAGTGATTTGGTACGTACTTTAACGCCCAATAAAAGAGCTCACAATACAGACACACAGTAAAACGTATACACACACTATGGCCTTTTATATGTAGTAATTTAAAATTATTTTGTTCGTACTTTAACGCCCAATAAGAGAGCTCACAATACAGACACACAGTAAAACATATACATACACTATGGCCTTTTATATGTAGCAATTCAAAGTAATTTGGTTCGTACTTTAACGCCCAATAAAAGAGCTCACAATACAGACACACATATACATAAAACATATACATACACTATGGCCTTTTATATGTAGTAATTCAAAGTGATTTGGTTCGTACTAAATATATAATTGTCAATCTAATTTTAATTAAATAGGCTATTTTTTAATGAAAATAAATTTGATCGTCTGTTTATACGTTTAGATTGTATGGGAATTTGACTATTACAAATCAATTAGTGCGTATTCAATCGGAGTAATGTGTTGTTAGTTATCCGAATAGTTGATATAAAAGTGTAGTGTAGGTGTGAATGTAGTTGGCAATAAGCGAAGTGCTTTTAAGTGGAAAGCATGTTTAGTCGATGGTGTACCATAGTGTATTCAGTACATTTACAGGGGGAGAGAAAGTCCATGAAGGAAGTCATCCTGTGAAAGATTAACAATCATGCTAAATCGTCTGGCAGCCCTCATCCCCATCCCCAACTATTATTATACACAACTAACAAATATCTCGTTACTATCCTTTAATATGATAGCTAATCTCAACGATATAATGAGGCGTTCAGTTCCTTAATCATGAACTTAATCATAACCAGCGTAATAGCTCAGGGGATAAGAAGCGTGGCTACAAATACTGTGGTCATGGGTTCAAATCCCACTCAAGTCAAGAATTTTTAAATTGATTTGATCGGTTATTACGACTACGGGAATAATATTAATAAAATCCCAATCTTCATGTCTCGATCCAGGTTTACTCTGATTTCCTGGATTGTAAGGTAAATACTGAGGCGACAAGTCGGGCAGAGCCGCTCTGTCGGTGACCTGTGTAACTAACAATAGTTAAGATCACCGACAGACAATTAACACGTTGTTGTGTATAAAAAAACCCTCTCAAAAAAGACCCTTTCTAAAAAAAAAGCTCCTCGGAGCGTAAATAAATAAATAAACTTGATGCATTTCATAAATAGAAAGTCCTGCTAGTGAGGATTATTATGACAGATTTTTTACAATCAGATTTAATTCAATAATAAAAAAACGAGTTTTAAAATTGCGCGCATATTCAACATAGCGATTTATTTCTTTGCCTTATAAAGTGGAGCCTCAATATAACGAATTCCTCAGTATAACGAAATTGTTCAATTTCAAATTGAAATTGAAAATGTTATATAGCGACCTTTTTATAAATAACTATTGACAAACACCTCGATATAACGAGTCATTCGTTTTGCATAATTTCGACCTCTGTATATCGAAATCTTTGATATAATGATTTTTTTATCCCCCTTGAGCTTCTATATACCGAGTTTCCACTGTATTTATAAATTATGTATGAAATCATATCGCATATGCACACATTAGCCCAGTAGGATTTCACCTTGGAATTTAAGCTTTAAAGCTGTAATTTTCCACACATCTTTATTTAGGTGTTCTAGAAGTTGTCTGAAAAATCGAACAAAATCAACTGAAGGATTTGGGAGGTATTCAAACATCACAATAATCCGTTTTTTTAAAGATTATCTCGTTTTCTATGGCTCCAAAGATGTTAATATCTAAATAAACATTGTCGACTATCAAATTTGGTTTAAAAACATTTTTGAAATACCCTACCGTTTTTTTGAGTTAGTGAGACTGCGATATGGCCTCACTGCAGCACCATATTAATATATATTCGAAAAATATATGTAATATATTTGAATTATCAATATTTTTAATGCTCATTTCTCCATAAGCGCATTTCGATCAAAATCAAATATTTTATTATACATAGAATATGTAGAATAAATTCATTCTTTATATGTTTGCTCATCAACTATTTGTCCTCTAAGGTCTTTGTTTACTCCAACAGTAAACATTTAAAATAAATTATCGGGTCCATTATGTCGGGAAATGAAGTACACATTAAATTTTCATCACACTATAAAAATGTTCAAATTAGTCAGACTGAAATATACAAGCACTAACTGGAATATGGAGTGAAATATGATCGATACGATTAAAATATATACGAGGTGACGTGATGACGCCATTAAATATTATCGTCACTTGACTAACGAGGGGCGGCGCCTGAAAGACACAACCTTTCATCGCTTATTTATATTTACGTGGTGTTGAATCCAGGTGAGTGTTAATGGTGATGTATTGAAGGCTTACATGTAATATATTTAGTAAAGCTGCTGTGTGTTTTAAAGGCTTCAAAGGAATAGTATGGAGTACTTTGCAAGGCTCTCTGTTTGATACACACCTTATCAAATAAAAACATCCCCGTAAAGCTACCCGGATTTGCACCACCGCCAGATATATTCAAGCTCAACTATTAAATAAATAAATACTGCACTTTGAGACGAACCTTTTCAATTATAATTGTATTTAAAAATAATTTATAATTTTTAGTCTCTCTTGATACATATCATTTACATGCGATTTAAAAATTATTCTTCAATCTATAGCCACTCTAAATTATGAATACATTAATAAGTGACTATCTGGCTACATTTTGAATATATTATTAGACAAATCCTACAGAGAATGTGAAAAAGCCCATGAACATTTACGATTAAGAAATGTTTTAATTTAAAATCATAGTCAAATAACAATGCTTAAAATATCTCTTTAATTTAAAAAATATATTTGATCGACAATTGCGACTATACGAATAAATTTTCTCACTCTCAATTCAGGTTTAATAGGATTTTCTGGTTTGTAAAATACATACTAAGTTGTGCAGAGCCAACATGTTAATGATCTTTGTAACTGTAATAGTTAAATCACCGACAGTTGTCTATGTATATGCATAAATAAATATCTATCCGTCCCGTTTCCGCATAGAGTACATTAAAGCAATATTAAGACAATAATGGGTGGAAATAAGACGATTTCCCACGTTAAAATAAATTCAAATTACTCCATTCAATTTTCAAATTGCAACATGTGAGATGACGTTTTTAAGAAGAAGTTTTTTCATAAAATGTCTATAATTATTTAAAATATTGTAAGATATTCCATTGGTGATATTAAATCTATCTAAGTGAGCTAATTTGCTCTACAAACATAATGAATAAAAGATGATTTTTAACGATTTATTTATGTGATACTGATAGAAATATATAATAAAATATTTTACATAATATCTATAATTGAATATCCCTTTAGATGAGCATTACAAAGTGCAAGGGGAAGCAATGCATATCGGATGGATTTGCGACCCCTGCAAAACAACCCCTAGACCAGAACAGAGGAGAGGGATTCTATTTTTTTATACGACACCCTCACAAAGTATCCACTGCTTTATTTTATTACATTTCGCCACTCATACTCATTTATATTTATTGGTGACATTGATTCCAGATTATATTTTACTGAATTTTGTATACATTTTATTGAAAATGAATAAAATTAGACGTACAAGAAATTAATCATATACGTGTTTTTTAAAAAAAAAATACCGAAAACCGATAAGAATGCCAACCAAGCGGATGTATGAATATCAATATGGCGGACCTAGCAGACGAGTCTGAGTGAGACAATTGGTTTTGCCTCTGTCGAAATCATCTGCTTGGTCCGCCATCTTATATCGATAATTCTCTCACAATTCTCAATGAATAATTGAGGTATAGTTTTTTACTATCAAGAATTTCACAATATGTCAAAGGGAAAACGATCAAATTATAAAAAAAATACATTTAAGATATTATTTATCTTCCATTCATTATTAATTAAGAAATAAATTATTAAATTGATTTGTAGAATATTCGTGCAATTTTATCAAGAATGAAAGTCTAATTACAAAAAAAATCAAGGAATACAAGACGGAAAATGTCATACAAAATACCGCTGATGATGGTGATTGATGGGTTATTATAATTTTACAGTGTGACCAATCAGAGCCATTCGCGGGAGATCTTAATTTTAATATTTTCTGTACAAATAACCAAGATGTGTAATATTAATGTTTTTTTTTTTTAATAATTTATTAATTAATGATTTTCTTGAATACGTAAATATTTTAAATAGAGAAACAAAGTAATTGGATTTCATTTAATTTTGTACAAACTATTATAGTTCTTCTTATTGAAATATAATTATTTATTGAGGGTAAAAAATGAACGTGTATTCCCTTGTCGTTTTTAATAGAGACATCCGCAATAAAATTAGAGATAATTTGAATAATGTGTAGAAGTGAATACAAAAAGGGCATTCATCCCCTTCGCGTGTGTATATATAATATGATATTTGAATATTGTTGTGTATAACATGATGTAGTACAATATGAGGGGGTGGGTGGTCGATGGTGGATATATTACAAAATATAAAGGGGTGATCTTATCACATCTTCAATACACCCCCAACCCCATCCTTTACACTTAATTGATGAATCTTTACTCATTACTATGCCAACGGGGATTTTATACACCCCTCAAATATATCATTTAAATAATATATTGACAGTGGCGTAGTACATCCTTTTGGATTTGGGACATTAAAGTGTGTTAGTGAGTCGTGCTAGAGCTGATAGTATTGGTGCGTATACGAATAGAGCTTGATATTATCAGCGAACACCAGCTTCCTTGTCCATTTAATTATATCCTTACATACATACTTCATATTCCAACTGTCGATCATCATTGCGACTTGGGATCTCCCGTAATGCTCTAGTGGAACTGTATTATGATATAATAATATAATTTATTTATAGAAAAAATAAAAAATACTTCTTCAAAATCTCTTGCCTCATCTAAACTTTTATTTTCCATACAAGATTGATTCAGTTGGGGTTAAAGTATATTGGGAGATCGAAAAAAATATAATTGCATATTTATATGAATTTTTTACTCATTTATAATTATTAAAGACCGCGTGGAATAAGGGTTGATAAGGTAATATGCCTTTTTTCCATATAATGACTTTGAATATTCTTATATACAGTTATAATGTTAATATACTCAAAATACTACAATAATCGTTTGACTTACAATTTGTTATTGGTAGTTGTATTTATTTCCGCTAATAATATTATTTTTTTATTTGTCTACAGTCTCTTTTAATTTAATAAGCGATATAAAGATAGTAGTATTAATTGATTAGTGAAATAAATAAAATAAATATCGTGACGCCTTCCCTATTGACGGGAGTCCCTTTTATAAGGGGTTGGCCAGGCCACCTTGGCCTTTACGGGAGAATATAGTAGAGATGGTTTCCCAGGCCACCACACAGCAATGAGTACTTAAGATCTAGTTTGCTAAGCTAGATCTGCCAAGTGACTCCGGTGCCGTGAATCGAACCCGGGAGTCTTCACTCACGAATCCGTTGTCTTGATTAGTGTCGATTTTGAATTGATAAGAATACTATAATACTAGTTTGACATTGGCACATTTCTGCCAATTACCAAACACACTTCATTTTTCCTCGATAATCTCTAAGCTGACAATTTTAGTACATGTTAATTATAATGATTTTTAAAATGATCCCCTGAACAAGTCCATCAATATCCGATAATCTAGATTACGAGACAGTATTATAAATATAAGGGGAGCGGATATATTGCATTGCTTTTCCTTTCATCTATTGTCAGTCGCCCCTAATTGATACTTTCATCATTCATTACTAATATTGCTTTTTAATAAATAATTTCATAATTTACAATATGCACTTGTGGAAAGGAGGCAGGTGTCCAATTACTGAAGAGCGTATGTCGTGGTTAACCCTGTAAGAGAGTATCTATGATATGGTGGTGGCGATCATGTGGGGGTGGCAACACTGGGGGATGATGGTGAGTCGAGGGTAGTGTTTGCTGAGTGATCTGCCACCAGACAGTAATGAGACAGCATCCGATAAGGGGGATGCCATCATCACAATAACAACTGGCTTCTAAACATTTATACATACTAAATACTGACTATTAAAATCATGTAATTATCATAGTTGGGTTTTTAGAACAAAACGAGCCGACTTGTGGCAAAAAAAGTGTCCACTGGAGTCACTTGGTAGATCTTCTAGATGATAGATGAAGAACTCATTACTGTGGGGTGGTTTGGGAAACCACCTCTTCTATATTCCGCCATAAAAGCTACGGTGGCCTGGCCAACTTCTTTCAAGGAAAACCCATCAATAGGGAAGTCATCACGATATTAATCTTGGGAGCATAATCTATCTATAAATAAGTATATAATAATTGAGTGGCTGATACTGAAATTGTGAGTTTAGAGATAATCAATTAAAACATTCTATGGTGTATTGGGTTATCTGCCCTTATTCTGTGAAATCCTTCAATTTTTTGAACGAAAACGGTTCTTTTGTATTTTTTAAGCAGTGATAGTTATTAAATACAATAGACTTTAAACGCTCTATGATTGGGTTGTATATATTATTTTTATGTACTCTTATACCGGAGATCTGATGACTGTCCAGAGCACTTGTCCCTACTAGTGTAATGAGAGTGTGTGCATGCGGTGCGTATGCGTGTACATTTAAGCTCTAAAGTATTCATACACACACCATCTAGCACAAGTCACTAACACATTTTTATATTAAATACTGCCTATAGGTACACTTTATCACGAGACGCAGTAATATAAGGCACAGCACAGACATGAGTGCTCGTCGGTGCTTCTCGTATCTCAACCAATGAGAGATGTGTAAACAAATACGAGCTCTTATTGGCGGAAATACATGAACGAGCATCAAATAGCATCAATGTCTGTAACGCGAATTATAATGCCTACTCTGTCAGCTTTTTGTTTGATCTTATATATATTTTTGGTTATTTTTGCGCATGGAAATGTCAATCTGATGCATAATGAATTTAACTAAATAATTTACTAATCCAAATAAAAATTGCGCCTTATTCCGATAAGTATTTTTTAACGGAAGAATCAAATGAAATATTTACACAATATCACCGACAGGGCGGCCCAAATTATTTAGCCAACAATCAAGAGAATTATAAGAAGGACATTTATAAAATCAATTGGGATTTCATTAACATTATTCCATAGCTTATAAACATAAGATATCGCATGAGTGGCTAGATGCGTGTTTAGTTCAAGTGGATCAAGTGGCCAAAAACATAAGTTACCTGTCAAACATTATACTGTAAACATGTCTCTTCATATCTTCAGTTATATTTCACAGTAAAATGGGTAAATGCATTGTTACTACATGTCATATGGACTCAAACATACACTCAAATACATCTAGCCTCACTTTTTACCAAACACTACTTCTTTAACATGTTTACAATATTATTTAGTATTGTCACAGCCACTCTCAGTGATCACTAGAATTGTTTTGGGTGAGGGAGACACTTATGCCTTTATAGAATAGGAGAGAAGAGTGCAACAATACACGGGCTTCACGAAATTATACGAATTATTTATATGCAATGCGATATCTTATGTTTATATATATGCATTATTCACAATATTTTGTACCTACATGAAAGAAAGATCAATTTTAATTGGTTAACCACCGATTAGAATACCATATGTATGTATAAATATCAATATGGGGGATCAAGCAGACGAGTCGGAGTGTGACAATTACTGGTGCCTCTGTCAAACTGCTTGGTCCGCTATCGTGATATTTATCATCCAGTTATCCGGCCTTCTAATATCGATGGTGTTGATCGGATCCGATTTTATATTTATTATTTTAATGATGGCGAAAGTTTGAAGCATTGTAAAGACGAATGTATATTCGATTTCCGAGATTGACGTGAATGGGGATTCCCCCCCATAAATAGGGGTGGAAAAATATGGAAACACCATATCTCTCGAATCACTGAATCCTCATTCAAGTGACAACAGATACGTCGTTTCTCGACATTATATTACGGATTTATAAAATCCTAAACTAACCGGCAGATGATTAAGGTCAAAGTTGTAAACAAGAACAAGCCACAGTTCATTTTTCATAGAAGGAAAGTTTTTTTTTTGACTCACAAACTACAATATAAATTGCGGTCACGAACTATACATCCCCTATGATTGATCGACACTATCATATTAAACCACATGCTCTGTTAATAAATATTATAAATATTTAACACTCAGTAATAAAAAAGAAGAATATGGTATCAAAAAATAATAATAATGGAGCAAGCGCATAAATTTTTTTAACCCAACAACTTGAAAATTAAAATGTTCTATTTACATGTATGTAGATTTTTTTTAATCATTATTTTTATATTAATTAACTGTTTAATGACAACTTTATTTATTTCCGATAATATATATATATATATATATATATATATATATATATATATATATAATCTATTGTCTTTAATAATATATATATATATATATATATATATATATATATAAAAATAGTCCTCGCTTTCAGTACAGTAAAAATATTTTTGTTCATAATCAAGACCAAAAAATACCTCACCTTCCTTTAAAAATTAAAATAACTTGTACATGATTTGAACGAAATCTTTAACAACTTAACTTATAAATATTTGACTGTATTTATTCCCAAATATTTAAGTTCCTGACGTTATTCGTGAGCTTTATATCATACTTTTAACTTATTAAGAATTTTGATTCGTATTATTTTTCCCCATTTTCAGAATTCCCATTGAATCGTTTCGAGTATTGCATTAAAAAATATTAATACTTGTGAGAAGGAACTTTTCTTGCTTTTAATTAATTAACTGCAGTTTGAATTAAGCCAATATAAGTGCGCAAAATGTTCAATCCTCTCACGTACTACTTTAAAATGGCATTCTTTATCCGAGTGATTGATATTCTGTTTTTGAGACTTTCTCTTTAAGTAAGTAGGTCTTAAACGTGCTTGAGAACCTGTGGCTCTTTCGACAATTATTAAATTTGCACTATATTTGAGAGTTAATATAATAAAGTATGCAACGAACACATAATTTGAATTTTGAGTCATTTTCTATACGAAAGGAAATACTGGACGATAAAATAATCTTTGTCTTCCTAAACCACTTATACAGAAAACTCGAAATTGGACAATACTTGTTGTGAATTTTATTTCAAATGCTTGGAAAAACAGAACTCGAAATCCATTCGAAGCGATCTGTCAACGGGTGGAAATACATACATATATGAAACTCCCGTGCGCGCTGTCAAAATCTGTTAGTGAGTCGTGCTGATAGTATTGGTACTTCTACGAATAGAGCTTGGTAGTATGTATTATTGTATAAGCATAAACGCATAAGTTTTTAAATAATTTTTTTATTTTAAAAATGAAGTATAAAAATGTGGAAATTGTTATGCATTATCAAATTAAATACACCTAAAAATATATTGAAATTATTTAATATTTTGAAATGCTCTGATTTGTTTTTAATACGAAGATAATAAGTTGTTTGTTTTTTCATTGGAAAGAAGTTTGAAATTTTATTAAAATTATTAATAAAATAATATAACGCGGTTTTCATATGATGACAACACTCATCACAATATTTAAAAAGCGAGTCTCCCGATAAATACTTTTTTGAGAATTTTCATTTATTATGCATTATTAAATATCTCTAAAATTATTTTGAAATAAATTTAATAATATTATCATTAAAATACCCGTTTCGAGATTTTAGATATGTATTAATTATGATTAAATATTTAAATTGAATTATTTATACACCTGGCAACACTTGTCTGTCAAGTGTTAAAAAAATTGAATTGAATATATAAAATTTTACAGATTACGATTAACTACCTTCTATTGACAGACATGAAATGTGTTATAGATAATGGATGAATCTACATTAGTTGCCGGTCAAATAGGACCATTTTACTATTTCGAAAAAGCCCCATTTTAGTTTAAACAATCATTGAAAATGAAAATTTTTTTACGTTTCATATACTAAGAACAAAACTGACAGCAAACATATTTCAAACGAAAGTATACAATATCTCGAAGGTATTCGATACGTATTAAGGGCTACTTTCGCATATCTTTAATAATCAACAAATTTAAATGCAATCTCACTACCAAATATTCTATTCTATTTTGAATATATGGCTCAGTTCCATAAAGACTTAAGAGCACACGGAATTTTAATGCTTGTACCCTGATATATTAAGGACTATTTTTCTGTATATAGCGACTCTGTATACGCTGAGGATGGTTGAAAGATTGACCCGTACAGACATACAGACATATAACATACACACAGTTAGACAATTATATATATTATTATTACAGTATTATATTGCATATGATTTTCTTTCGCAATATAATAGATCTCTAGAAATGAAGCTAAAATGAAAGGTTTTTCTGATATGGCAACACCATCACAAATTGCTAAAATTTTCCTCTCTATTTTTTGCTCTATTCGTATACGCACCACACGCATACACTCAAGGAAAAATTGAGGAGCTCAGTATTAACAGTTTCCAAATCCAATTTGAATTCCATTGAAAAAAAACAGAAAAATGTACATCTTTTTTGGAATCATCATATTTTAATAACATATCATATTTTTATAATATATAAAATCAATAATCGGTTAACGAACGATTCGAATAACGAACATAATTTTATAACAAATAAATTCACTCTTTGTTTATAATGTGTGTAGACCAAATTTCAGACACGACTATAATCTTTTGAATTTTAAATTTTATCTACAAATAAAAAGAACAATAGGTAGTTTTGCAAAATTGACGTTCTGAAATAATGATGATGTTAGCGAGTCATGCTAGAGCTGATATTATTGGTGCGTGTACCAATAGACGGATAGATTGGTGAACACGCATACGCACCGCACGCACACACTCATATTAAGTGTCTTAATTGAAAATTATAAAAATTGATTTACCCTTTAAAGGCTTTAAAATAAAATGATATTTTTTTTATTAATTAATTCCTGTAACCATCGATTATTTATAAATTTAATATAATTTGTACCGTTTTGCACTTGGGTGAGTGTTGCCAGTGCGAGAAGCAATATGGCGCTCGTCCTGTAGTTCAGCTCCATTTCCTGAAGGGTGGGGACCGTTCCTGAAATTCAGCAGCTCTAGGGGGTGGAGATACTGAAGCAGCACCCCCTGAAATTGTTACGCGTGCGCACAACCAATCACACACACACTCACAATAATAATAATACTATTATTTCACTTGTTTCACAACGGCTACAATGGCCAGCTTTTTCGCCTCGAGTGTTTTCACTATACACTATTATTATTTATTGTCGTCGTTTACATTTATTATTTATTAATATTTAAAAAATATACACATTCTTATAATACTGACTGAAGTGAGACGCGACACCTGAAATTCCATCTGAAATTAAAAAAAAGTAGGTTAGTAGTAGTAAAAAAATATATCTATATAGTGTATTTATGCGGGATTGATGTAAAAAAAAGCGATACAAAATAATGCAGGTAATAAAATATTGTTTTATTTATTTACATAGTAAAAAGGTGTCTTCTAATGAATATTTAAAGGGTATATTTATCATATTAAATAGAATTTATGAACATTTATATTATTATATAAATGCCCAAACCTACTATTTTATTTTTATTTTTAATAATAATTCTCCTGTTTTTGTTTTGCAGTCTGAATCTGGCTATTAGTGTAAAAATTTCGGCGGGCCATGGCTTCAATAGTCAGACAGTGAGGTCTTTCAATATAAATAGAGTTGCCGTTTAATTTTATTCATTAGCTTACGTCTATTTTCATTTTAAGACATTTTTTAAAAATATATTTTATAAGAAAATCAAAGATTAATTTACACTACACATTATGCTTCATGTTTGTAGGGGACATGTTAAACTGTATAATATTCAGGGATGACATTCTGTATAATATTCAGGGATGACTTGTAAATGGACGTGATTGGTCATAATGTAAATCGACAATATTATATTGTTACAAATCACAGCCGTTTGCTGTAAAACGGCTGTGCTGACAAAATTTATATGTATTATATTATATTTTATCACATTTCTTTGTAAAAATAAAGGCTTTTTATCAAATAGTTATATAAATATGAACTGATTTACAGTATTGAAATAATTTGACTACGGAATTGAAATTCGCTTTCGCCGCGATTGCAAAAAGAGCTGTAAAAATATTTTTTTCTACCAACAACTA
Source organism: Agraylea sexmaculata (assembly GCA_022606485.1). Lineage (NCBI taxonomy): Eukaryota > Metazoa > Arthropoda > Insecta > Trichoptera > Hydroptilidae > Agraylea > Agraylea sexmaculata. The sequence continues at coordinate 69,078 of JAGTTH010000653.1, forward strand.
TTTAAAAATATAAAAAAAATAATAAAAATTTAATCAATTGTATGGCTTAAGAATATTGATTCTAATGATAATAATATCATTTATCATAAACTACTTAATATTATGAAAAATAAAACGAATATTTTTATTTAAATAATTTAAGACCTTGGCGGAAAAACAGTATATATGCAAAAAAAATATTATTGTATGTATTCTATATTATCGGTTAGTAATAATATTTTAAGAAAAAAGCACACATAAATACAATTTTAATCTCTCTCGTGAAATGTTTTATTTTGATCAAAATAGCGCTTACATAAAAAATTTGAAATTATTTGCAACCACATTAAATTATAAGAATCTTAATAATTTACAATTTGGCTATATTATTAATATATTTCACTTTAAATCAAATAAGCAATTAGCAATCAAAGATAGCGTTGAATGTTAAAAAAGCGCGTCCACCTATTAAAAATGGAACAATTGCGATGTCATTTTTTTTTAAATATAATAAAAAATGTTACGATATTATTATTGTAATAGTTAACACCCTTAAAGTAAGCGTTTATAATGATTTAGTTAGTGTTAATGGAGTCTTTCAGGAAGTGTATTAAAATAGGGGAAGGGCGGAAAGGCGGAATTCACACAGATATGCATCACCCCCAAAATAGGGACTAAATAACATTGAAATTCCTACTGAATACTTATAAACCCATAAAAAATATATAGTAGATTACAGATGATGGGGCAGAGAAACTAGTGAATTAAAAAATATTTATGAATATATATATATATATATATATAACTTATATATATATATATATATATATATATATATATATATATATATATATATATATGTATATATTTGGGAGATCCCATTTTTCTGCCATATGTAGAGGTGTCTTTGATCTTTTTTTGTGAATTAAAAACGAAATAAATTAATGGACCCCAAAAAGGCGTGGGTGGTTCGCCTTGAGACACGTGGCAGACAATGAGGATAGGAGACTTCGCCCCCCTGGACAAGGAAGGGGGCGTAGGATTGAGGGTTGTGAACAACGCGTTGGACCATGACTTGCGTTAAAGCTGATCACTGAAGCCCAACCAGAAAGACTGCAAAGATTTATATACATTTATAGAAGAACGACTCAAAAGAGCAGAGACTGAATGACCATAAAATAATCTCTAAATTTTAGACACAACAATGTGTTATTTAATTGTCTACCGGTGATCTTAACTATTACTAGTTACACAGCTCACCGACTTAATAATCAGTATTTACCTTACAATACAGGAAATCAGGGTAAACCTGGATCAAGACGATCTCCCGTTCGTAATAGCTGATAACAACTTTTTTTTACTTGAGTGGGATTTGAACCCATGACCACAGTATTTGTATTCTCTGTCCTATCCCAAATTTTATTATTGTTAAAGGTTGCGTTACTCGTTTTTCAAAATAAGAGGAAAAATTCCACTGTATTTATTTGATATTAAAATAATTTAATGCATCAAAATAATGCTCGATTAAAAAAATAATATATTTAATTGGTTATTGTGACTAAAATGTTGTCATACATAAAATATTAGTTTTTGTTAAATTATAAATGGACAAAAAGTCTCAGATAATAATAAAGTTGAGTATTGGGCTTGTTAAAAAATATAACAATATAACCAGGTCAGTTTTCGATGGGTGAATCAGCGTGCATTGACGTCACTCTATGTGACCAATGATCATAATTTTGATAAAAAAATAATTATTAAAGATAATTGTTCATAGCCGTTATGTTTTGTACTTATTCATTACAGACACTAGTGCTATTAGAAAACCGAACAAATGGATGATAAATATCAAGATGGCGGACCAAGCATATGAGTTTGATAGAGGAACCCCCAGACTCGTCTGGGTCCACCATCTTGATATTTATCAATACATCTTGGTCACCTGTGTAACTACAGTTAAATAGATCATCCACTGCTAGCTAATAAATAATTAATACAACTTTGTTTAAAAAAAACGAATTAGTAAAAAGGGTATATATTTTTTACTGAGCAACTTTACCATACATAAATAGGTATTCACTTCATAGCAAGGAATCAGGGTAAACCCATTTTAAAATTCACTATAATATCCTCTCCATACGTAATTTCTATTGAAGACAAATTTAATCTAATCATAATTTATTATCAAATTAGTCGCAGAGGAAACGGAGTGCGGAGATCAAAGAATAATAAGGAATGGTATTTATGTGTCTGGCTCTGAATGTATATAAATAAATAAATGTTTACTTATTCACATATCCTAAAAGTATTCCAAGGATCAAGTCGGAGAGTCATCGTCTCCAGGATTGTGTACAAAAATATACCAGGAAGTTTGAAAGAAGGATAAAAAAGGTGAGGTGTCAAAATACTCGCCTTGCCTTCTTCATCGCCAACAAATATAATATATTATATTATATCGATGGATTATTACAATAAAAATTATAAAATTATTTGGGTTACAATTAGTCAAGATAATTAAAAGGAAAACTGCATAATTTAACAATTTTTTTGTAGATATATCCCATCGTAATAATACAATAAACTTCAATACGGTTTTGTGGTTAATATTCGTTAAAATGCAAAGAATCATTATATGACTATTTCAGACAAATTTATTTTAATTAAAAACCCTATCGCATTATTTTATAATTTAATAAATATAGGCTTTCAAACACAAATGTCACATTTTTATTCACAATAATCTTTAGGCAGATTATAGAAACATTATTTGTGATTCGGCGTTAGATTTATAATTTTAATTTAAAATAAATTTATGATAATTAAACATTATTTTTTAATTAATCTTATTTAAATAACTAGTGGAAATTGAAGAAAAATTACGACTGGTAGATCTGGAATTATATTTAAAAATCCCAATTGATCGTCTTGATTCAGGTTTATTCTGATTTCCTGTTTTTTACACTGTTGGTGGAGGGGCCTTTTGGGTTTTTTCACAATATTATTTGTCGGCGATCTATTTAACTATTACAGCTACAGTATTAAGTAAGCCTCAGTATTCAATTTACTATCCAGGAAATTAGAGTAAACCTAGATACATATTTATATTAATATTATTTCCGATGTTCCAGTCGCAATCTTCGATCAAGTCATTTTTAACACTGATAAAATTTTATTAAGAAAATGATTTGATTGGTTATTACGACTGGAAGATCGGGAAAAATATTAATAAAATCTAAATTAAGTCAGTTACATGTGTAACTAGTAATAGTTAGATTAACGATAGATAATTAATTAACACGCTGTTGTGTATAACAAAATTAAAATTTGTAACAACCTCAAAATGTATAATATATAAATATTTTCTTCATTGAAATTGTATAAAAAATATTTATTGTTAATAAAATGCTGAATTGTAAGTGTAATTTCGTTAGTAACATTAAACTATTATTTAAAAATAATTAGTTAATATTTTCAATTCAAATTATTCCATGTGAAAATGTGTCGATCGTGTATTGCGTATATTTTCGCGACGCGCTGTGATTTTCTCCTTTTTTCGCGTAGTTGGGGGGTATTTTTTGTACATTTTAAGGTTGTGGGATGTGGGCAGATTATTTTTATAATTTTTTAAATGTAATTCTTACTTGTATTGTGAGGTGTTTATCGTGTAGGATGTTCCCTTGTGGGAGCGCCGGTCCACACTGAGTACGAGAGCGCCTCTTGCTGCCGAGTTGTCCCGAAGCCGCACGGAAACAGCCGATCGCTCGTACTAGAAAGTGATGTACAGGTGAATGTATCCCATATAAAATACTACTTTCACTCTATATAAATATATATTTTAAAAACAATCATCATTATTATCAACAGCCGTGGTCATGACCTTAATGCAGAGGTAACATTATTTTTTTTTTACTGCGATAAAAACAACCTAATAAGTGCGCAATGAAAGCACTTCTATAAGACGCGTTAAATTAAATAAACATAAATTACTCCCGATGAAGGGATTTAAATAATTTAGTTTATATATGTATATAGATATGCCAATAATACTTGTAAAAATGACAATAAATGTGAGGCACCAGCAGGTTTCGTGTGTGTGTGTTTCTACCGCCTCGCCGTCTCGCTGATTCAAATTATATTGCGTGTACGCAACGTATACATGTATGAGTAATGTATATTATTATGTATGCCGTAATATCGCATGCCGCTTCTATACATAAAAGTTCATTGTATCCATAAAAAATAAAATTAACGGTAAAAAGTATGTGAGAACATAATATAAAGTAGAAAACGCCGATGAAATCTTAATATTTAACATATTTTTAAAATGTAATAATTTGAAATGTTTTGTTGCATATATATATATATATATATATATATATATATATATATATATATATATATATATATATATATATATATATATATATATATATATATATATATATATATATATATATATATATATATATTATATATATATTCAATCGTTGATAAGACGTTGTGTGATCTTTTAATTACATATGTATTTGTTGTATTTTGGATACTTTATGCTAATTATTTACTTATCAATTACTGGTGATTTTTGACCCATTTATTAAGGTTTATTTTATTTCAATAAAAATATTATTAAAGCCTCTAAAATCGTGTCTGATTTTTTTATTACATTAAATAACAGGGAAATATATTCTTATATGATTCAATATGAAAAACATTTGGTGTTCTAATTCCAATTAACTTATGAAGAGACAAAGTTAGAAATTTCCTTAAGGGTGTCAATTACTGATCACATTTACAAAGATCGTCTATTTATATTATTTATATATATATATATATATATATATATATATATATATATATATATATATATATATATATATATATATATTTTTTGAGGTTATGTCAATTTGCCAAATTTTACACGAGAGATAAAAACTAAACCATATTTTAAAATCATAAAAATTCTCACTAAATGTCATTAAAATATTTTGGAGTTACACAGTCTACAAAGAAAGCCGACGAATTACATCAAGCGATACATATTAATTCAATCACAATTGATATTTTTAGTATTTAAGTTCCACACAAATCCTGACCGAAGCAATTTATTAATAATAATATATAATTATTACAAGCAAAAGAAACAATTTAATTACATTTTAATTTTTTGTGTAAACGTATTAAGAAGCTATAATTATACATCATTGTTAAATTGACACGTTGTAAGAAACTGGTTGCATAAATATCAAGAATTCGTACCAAGCAGACGAGTCTGGGTTTGTGTTGCCTCTGTCGAAGTCATCTGCTTGGTCCGCCATCTTCATATTTATCATCCACTTGTCCGGTCCGGTTTTTAATTATTTTTCATTAAAAAATATAATAAATAAATATATGTATAAGTATTGGGTTATATATAAAAAAACATTATAACCAGAAATTCAGAATCCGTCACTTTTGAGGTTTTAATTAAGTATTTCTTTTATTGTATATCAAAATATGGTCATCTCAATATTTACTCATTATAAGGTCATCTCAATATTTACTCAAATATGGTTTTAATTCAAATTATACCAAGTATGAGAAATAATAGTGTATTTTGATACTACTCTTAGATTAATTAATTAATTAAAATAATTAATATAATATAATTTGCCCCACGTGTCGAATGGAAAAGTAAACGATCCAGTTCAATTATATTTACTTTACAAAGTATTCGAAAATGTAGGCAGACGATTCGTTATTTATTGGCGGAAAAAAAATCTTAATTGATTTTTTGGCTACTTATGTATGTATTTATTTAAATTGTATACAATATTCAACAGGTATTTATTCTCGAAAGGACTAAATGTGTAGCTTTATAGAGTCAAATACAAACCACCACTGGATATTTAGGCAATCATTGAAGGGTATCGCAAAATATATAATTTGATAATAATAATCCACTGTCATTGCACATTCAACACGATATTCTAATTAGTTAAAAATATATGAGGGACATAATATATTTTTTAATGTTTCTTTGGTTTTGAGTTGTGCTAAAGCTGTTAGTATTGTTGCGTATACGAATAGAGCTGGTAGCACCACACGCACTCACTCTCAATACACTATAATATTGAATACGGATAAATCAGCCATCAGGCTATACAACTGGATGTATAAATATCACGATGGTGGGCTAAGTAGACGAGTCAGTAGGTTAAGGCGAAATAGAACAAATTATTAATAACGGCCAACGGCTTCAATTTGATGAAATAAGGGCGTAACCGATATATTATTTAATTATTAAGACATAAAACAATGAATAATAAATTAATTTGTTTTGTACTTGTAATGCTATAAAGTCGTTACCACTGCCAGACAACTGGATGTATAAATATCAAGATGGCGAATCAAGTAGACAAGTCTGAGTGAGACAATTAGACAAACTCATCTGCTTGTTTCACCATCTTGATATTTATCATCCACTTGTCCAGCCGCCTTCTAATATCGGTGAAGCACGTGTGTTTTTAAAGAATTTTGTTAATAATCTTAAGTTTGTAGAGCAAATGTCAAACTTGAAACATCCCAGACTAAGACGTAAATAAACGAGTCTAACAGTGGTATTCACTAAAATGCATATATGATAGTGTCTATGGTTTTGTCATTCTTAATTGAGTAAAGCATCTGTCAAAGTGAAGACTTTTAGCTGGAATAATTGAATTTAGACATTAAAAATAATGAAAGTTGAGCATTACACGGATTTAAAGTGAATAATTAATAAGGCACACTGTAGAAATAAAGGAAGAGACAGATGAAACAATGTTGCTTACGATAAATTGTTCAATCGACATGTCGACAACTATTGATCTGGACAAGTAGATTGTAAATATCAAGAAGGCAGACCAAGCAGATGAGTTTGACAGATTCAAAACTAAAGTAATGGATTCCCAGGCATACGTCACCGTAAATACAATAGTAGAGTTACCTAGCTACACTTTTAATCGGTTTCTCATTAGTTAATGCCTCCTCTGAGCCTCGGGCGAGGCACTAATTAACAGAAAACCGATCAAAAGTATAGCAATGCAACTCTATTACCGTCTTTACGGTGTACGTTTACGGCGACGCATGCCTAGGAATCTCAATCTTAAGCGTGATAAAACCATAGACACTATCATGTATGCATTTTACTGAATACTACTGTGCTTATACTTTTCATTATATATTATACTGTTGATTACAAAGTCAAACTCATCTGCTTGGTCCGCCATCTTGATATATCGCCTGCTCCAGCGTATAATTTCGTAAGTGCAAAAAAAATCTGTGTGCTTTAAAAGTTTTTATGGAACTGAGCCACATATTGCATGTATGAAACGTCAAAAAATGTTGATTTTCAATCATTATTTAACCTATTAAGTGGGACTTTTTCGAAATAGTAAAATAGTCCTATTTGACCGGCAACTAATGTAGATTCATCTATTATCTATAACACATTTCATGTCTCTGTCAATGGAAGGTATTTAATCGTTAACTGTTACATTTTATAAACACACACATGACAGACAGTGTTACCAGATGGAGGAATAATATTTTATATAATTATTTTACTACAATTAATACATATCTAATACATCGAAACGTGTATTTTAATGATGATAATATTAAATTAACTTCAAAATAATATTAGAGATATTTAATAAGGCGTAATAAATGACGATTCTCAAAAAACAGTATTTATCGGGAGACTCGGCCTTTTTAAATATTATAAAGTAATAATTAAACCGAGTGACACGTGACAGGCAGTGTTACCAGATTGAATATGTGACTTAAGAGCACACAGGATATATTTTGCACTTACGATATTATACGCTGGAGCAGGCGATATGTATACATCCTGTTGATATATCGGTGGTATCGATCCGTCCCGTTTACGCATAGAGTGCACGCACGCAAATCGTATACAAGACGAAGGTGGTGTATATTTTAAATTAGCTCCAGTTTAAAAGAGGCTTTAGTTGTGCATCCCTGCATTATGTGTATTATAATATTGAGTGTTTCCGCCCCCGCCCTTGTGGACCCGCCCACAGTACGCGCATGCGCACAACCCTCACCCTCTACAATCCTCTAAAGCCTACCGTTTATCTTTAACCTTTTCACTTCATATCGATTCATCGGACGTGCAAATATATCCGTCTTATCGATACAATTTGCTGCCCCCTCGCTCTGTGTTTTTTTTTTTGTTTGTACAAAGTAAATAATCCCATATGATTTTATAATATTTTATATAATATTAATTAAAGCCTCAGGCTTCAATGATATTTCCCGTATTGTGTAATATTTTCATTTCCAAACCCGTCAGAAATGTAGGCTTTTCCTTGTGAAATATGTTGCAATTTTATTATTCAATACTCGGCTTATTCTTAATTGACAAGCGACATGAATTATATTATTTATAAAACTTGTTTTTCATGCTATATAAACTTTATTATTTCATTAAATTAAATACTAAACTAATCCAAATGTTCTATAAAAGCAGTACATTGATTATACATGTTACATATTTTTATTTTAAATATTAACTTTTAATTGGGTTGAATGATTTTTCTTCCAATTATTAATGTAAATCTACAAAATTTATTTAATTTTTAAGGATTAATTAATATCATTTCGGCGGGCTATAGCTTCAATAGTCTGATTACAATATTTTTAACTGTATAATAAATATTTTTAATGGAAAATTTGCGCCTTTTTGGTAGTGTTGCCATAATATCTAATTTGACAATATAAGACGCATCTTTTTATTAAATCGAAGAAATTTTCTTCAATATCAGTGTTGCCAGATGCCAAGGGTGATTTTTTTTATTAGTTTTTTTTGTTTCATGCAAAGTCGACAGCTAATTACTTTTTTTGATAATTTTTAATATAATAGTGTAATGAGTGTGTGTGCATGCGGTGCGTATGCATGTATACCAATACTACCAAGCTCTATTCTATTTGTACACGCACCATCTAGTACGAATCACTAACCAACTCTTATATTGAATACGGCCGATATAATCTAACCTAATTTAGAATATTAATTAATGCTCAATTGTATAGGAAATTTTAGTCAAGTCACAGCGGTATTCACTAAAAAGCATACAATATAGCTGTCTTACTTAATAAAAGCATTCACATCACAATCACAAGTCACTATCAAATTCAATTATGCCAGCTGTCAAAACCAAGTAATCTAGCTGTCAGACTGACAGTGACAGCTGGAATTCGTCATTTTGACAGATGATTTAATCATGTAAGAGTGTCAGCTATCATGACTGCGTTTTAATGAATACGACTGTGGGGTTTTGAAGTAAATGATCTGTCAAACTGGAGAATTCCAGCTGTCAAATTGACAGTGACAGCTGGAATTCTTCACTTTGACAGATGCTTTACTCAAGTAAGAGTGACAGAACCATAGACACTATACTGTATGCATTTTAGTGAATACCGCTCAGTTTTTGTGATATTTTTTCCATATAAAAAAGCTTGTATTATAAAAGTTGTAAATGATCTTATCGGAATTAAATCTTGGGCACATTATGTATATAGAATTTTGTTTAAAAATACATATTTAAGATGAGTCATGTAAATAGGAAATGATATTATAATTGAGTTAGTTAATCGGATTAATGATGATGTGGTTTATAAAGCAAGGTGCATGAGTGTTCACAGTAAATTTAGGGTGTATAAACAGGCGTTGTGTTGTCAGTCCATTGTCGTGGCTAATGTGGACACGGTGACGTTTTGTCTACTCCTTTAAAGCCCCCTACAATAGTGCTGGTACACCCAGTGCCGCCCCCACAGGAGTACAGGACACCCGCGCCGCCCCCTCCCGCTTATATTCTAATTGCCGTTAATGGATACGGCGTCACCGAGGGGGCTGCGTGATTTATGCTCGTCACTAGTCACTACACTTCAATATATTATTAAACAGCGCAGTATCGTGTAGGGCTTGGGTGCACACATCTTCAGTTATTTTTCACAGTAAAATGAGTAAATGCATTGTTACTACATGTCATATGGACTCAAACATACACTCAAATACATCTAGGCTTACTTTTTACCAAACACTACTTCTTTAACATGTTTAAAATATTATTAAGTATTGTCACAACTATCTCAGAGGCCACTAGAAATGTGTTGAGTGAGGAAGACACACTTATGCCTTTATCGAATAGGAGAGATGAGTGCAACAATACGGTTTTACACGAAATTGACACGACTTAATTATATGCAATGCGATATCTAATGTCTATATCTATGTGGGACGACATTCTGAAACTTATAGCGGTATTCACTAAAATGCATACATGATAGTGTTTATGGTTTTGACGTAAAGAATCTGTCAAAGTGGAGAATTCCAGTTGTCACTATCAGTTTGACAGCTGGATTACTCGATTTTGACAGCCGGAATAATTTAATTTGACAGTGACAGTCGGAATTCTCCACTTTGACAGATCCTCTGCTTCAAAACTATAGACACTATCATGTATGCATTTTAGTGAATACCGCTGTTAATTACAAATTATATTTTTTTGCCGTTGTCATTATTATCATTGACGGTATATCAAAGGCGAACTAATCTACCACAAAAGGCTATATGTAATTTTTAATATAACATGATTCTTGCAGTGTGACTAATCACAGCCACTGATAAATCATCTCACTTCTGGGCATACCATAAATTTGATAGTTGCTCTATAAACAAAGAGTAGATCAAAATTTTTATATTAAACATCCGTATTCAATATAATATTTTAATGAGAGTGTGTTAGAGATAGCTGTATATAAGTATTAGTGCGTATAAAAATAGAGCTAGGTGGTATTGGTATACGTACAACAGCTCTGTTCGTATACGCACCACACGTACAATCTCTTATTGTACTAATGTTTTGAATCGGAATAATATTTAATTTTGGCTCTGAATTATTATATTTTACATTCTTATCTAGAATTTCATAGAACACACAGATAATGGGTGATTGGTAAACATTGGCAACCCTTAATAAGGGGGTTGAGGGATTAGCGATGGGGTGTGTCGTATTCAAATACCGTCAAAAATTATTTTGTCCCTATTAAACGGGGGGAGAATTTCCCACCCACCCATCTTATTAATACTTGGGCACCTACTACACAATCAATATTCAAATTATATATTTTAGACGTAATAAAATAGATATTTTTTGTGAATGTAGTAGAAAAATATCAGTTTTTTTATATTTGCATCTGAAAGGGGAATTAAGGACGAGGTTGTTCGACGAATGGCAAAGTTTTCCACAAAAGATACCATATTTAGGTCACCAAACATATTCTCTACACATAAAATTTACAATTTATATTAAATAAACGTATTTGTGGCATGTTAATATTGAAATTAACATTTTTATTTTAAAAAATATTTATATTAGTGGGTTTTTTTTTCATTAAAATTGTAATGCATAGTATTTATAGATGATTCATTTATGAATTTGTAGAGTAATTTATATATTCAGACACACATAGAAGCGAAGTTACTCTACACATTCTTGAAATAAGGTTTAAATTCAAATAAAATATTTATATTCGTGCATTCTTTTGTTCATATTTATAACTTCTGCAGTTATAAAAACGTTCATATGATTTTCAACAGATAGCGTGTTGCTTTTAATTTTTAATATTTAATAAATTTTTTGTACTTTTCTTTGTTTATAGATATTGAAATTGTTCGTTAGTATTGGAAAATATCAAACTAAAATTTAATATTCATAAATAAAATAGGATTTTAGTCTTCAGACTTAAATTAATACATACACTTTTAATTGATAAATTATCGATTTTTCTTGGCGTGTTTGAGGACAATTTCCATATACTCGAAAATTCCCCATAATAGCTTGTTTTTATTTTATTGTGTCATATTATTATTATTCAGGGGGGGTTAGATCGATTTTGGGTGGGAAGAATTCTGTCGCCGTATTATTATCATTTCCCCCAATGTGGTGTATATTAATAACATAAATATTTAAAATTATCAATAAATAACATACCTTGTTGAAAGCGGAGAAAAATTTAGTTTGTCTTTATTGCTTTCAATATTTATTATGATTGGAAACATATTTTGCTTAGGGTTGTTCACTAATACATAATATTATTATATTTTATTGTTGTTTGTGTCTTATCACCAAATGTGGTCAATTAGTAGTGTCTTTTCTTCACAAATATAAGAAATAATTATTAGGTTCTTTCTGTATACTATTATCATCAGCAGCATGTTTTTTGGCCCAACCAAGAGCTTGTATAATGGAATTTATCAGCAAATCTTGTCTTAAGTAATAAATTCCCAGGCATACGTCACCGTAAATACGATAGTAGAGTTACTTAGCTACACTTATCATCGGTTTTTTGTGAGTAAATGCCTAGTCTGAGCCTCGGGCGAGGCACTAATTAACAGAAAACCGATCAAAATTACAGCAAAGCAACTCCATTACTGTCTCTACTTTAATCCCAAGCTTTAGAAACTTTAATCTGACATTTGAGCGTGTGTAAAGTTTGAAAATTGCTCTAAAAACACAAGAAACAAACGATCATATTCAATATATTTCATGTTCCAACTCACTGCGTCTTGGGATCTCCCATAATGCTCTAGTGATACTGCAATATGATAATAGTATGTATTTATAAATAAAAAATAAAAATTAATCAGGTCAATCAATAAATTGTTTTGAAATAAATCTTTATGAATTTTTAGACTCACCTACTAAATTATAATAAATACTTTTAATATTATACAACATGTCTTTTATTCAACTTAAAATAATTATGTGTAAGGAATGGTACATTAAATGTAACACAACCACACCTTCATTAATGGAACAAATCGGTTAGTTAAACTTTTCAATTTTTAAATATTATTTTATCAAAAGTACAGAACAGCGTAATTAAGCAACCAAAAAAAGGCGTAACCAACCAAAATGCACTACGCACATTGCAAGTAAACAACAATACCTTGTTGACGAATTAAAATTTGGACTTGAACCAATGCGATGACATCAGAAAGTGAGCTCATACTTGTTTATTGTAAATATTAATAAAAGCATATTAATAAAACGGAAGATTCTCAAGCTGCCATAATAAATTATTTTATTATTATTAAATTATTTTTTTATAAGAAAAAAATCATAGCCCCCCTTTAGTATATTTTTTTATAAACGTACTGGCATTAGATAATTACAAGTTGTATAGTTGAAATTTTACTAAATATTATTCGAATTTATCCTCCAAGCGTATTGTTTTTAATTATTATCTTTCACCTAAAATTTTCGGGAATCTAAAAAATGTGGTATTGAATAGCTCATGAAAGTATGCTTGCGGTGCATATACGAATAGAGCTGGTGTACACCACTACCTACTACCAAGCTCTATTCGTATACGCACCAATACCATTAGCACGACTCACTAACACACTCACATGATTATATTGAATAATGAGTTTATTTCATCCAATATTTATGAAAAATTAATACAACCCTATTTTTTAAGATTGCATTCAGAATGACGTCAGGGCTCGCCAACTCCGACTTAATGTCTTGTCAGGGGTGTTCAACAGGCCATAATATTTACGACTTCCACAAGGGGATGGACGTATTTGTTGACAACGAGGATATTCACCCCGGATTCTTAAATACGTACCCCTTATAATCTCGCAGTTAAAACATTACCCAAGTCACTTTCTAATGCCAGTTAAACTTGTTCAATTGCATCATTGTAAGATTACGCATCGTTATAAACATTATAAATAAACTAAAGTTGAATGTGCATGTGCGAAAATCTCATTGTAGAATCTCCACGTGGTTCTCCCTTTATTTTTTATTATTTTTTATATCAACGCCGATTCACAGAAACCGGTTCGAGGATGGTTCTTCTGTATCGTTTGTTGGAAAACATTTAAATCCTATCCTAACAAGTATTCGGGTTTCGTCTAGACTTTTAGTAGACACGAGTGTCGTGTTTATAAATACCGGGAATTTATTTGCACCGAGGAATCGTTTATTATGGGATATTTTTACTGTCAACATTGAATATTTATACAGTCTTTAAAATATATTTAAAAAATATGTTACATCTATATATCTATGTATATTTTTTATGATTTATAAAATTGTTCAGGATAATTGGATATTAAATACATAAAAATATTAATGTGAGATGTCTTTAATTTAACTTCACATACAATAAGGTATTTGGCATTTTTGCAAATTAAATGAAAAGTGCAACCTTACGATGCTAACATTAATTAATAATAACCGAAGATTCTCAAACTGTCAAAATCAATTATTTTATTAAATATTATGGCACTCGGGTTAATTTTTCATCTAGCCATAAATTTCTATTTAAGTTAATTTTTATTATTTTTATTAAAAAATATTATTTTTTCTCAAAATATGGCTAATAAATTAAATGAAATATATGAAAACCTTTTTTCGTGGTGAACATCAAATGTTTGATATGCATTTTTCATAATCACAAAGATTTCAACAAGTCAACGAAATTAAGTGAACGGTGTTGCCATACGAAACTAACATCATTTACTCATTTATCAACATACTAACATCATATAATCATTTATAATAATAGTAGATCCTCAAATTGTCAAATAAATTATTTATGTTTTACAAGAAAAAAATACTATTTTGGCAGTATTATTTAAAGCTAAGCTTAAATATTACTAACAAAAATATTAAATTTGATTAAAAATGACTTAAATTGAGAACTGTAAAAAATCGATGTTTGGTATGCATTTTTCATTACAAAGATTTCTCTTTGTTTCTTTGAGTCAACTTTATGGTTTCTTCCACGAAAGAGTATAGTGCTTGTTAACAAGAATCACGTGCGTTTATGGTGTGAAAGCATTTTATTGGTTTAGTAACTTGCACCTTGTTTATAGTCTTTATTATAGGCAAGAAGCGAACTAGCTTATCGATATCGGCTGCTATTGGTTATATAATTTGATATTCTAGTTTTGCAGTGTGACCAAGCACGGCCGTTGGTATGAAAATCTTTAATATTTCTAATTACTTTGGTGATTTATTGTATGATTCAACCACTGGTTGTTTATCAATGCGGCGAGAACATTTCCTCAGCTCAGTGTCTTGTAGAACGCTTCAAAGTGCGGACGTGCCGCTGTTTTAATAACACAAAAAATACACTCTACACGCAATATAAACAGTGATTATCATCATAATAATACTAAACATTCCATAAACTATCAGTATTTGATAAATATCGTGTTGAAAGACATTCGTTTAGCCACAATTTGAGATCGAAAGTGAAGTGCATCGGTTTGTTTATTTTCCGTCCTTTGTGTGTTCGAAGGTTCTATAACATTCATAATATTATTATACGGTGAGTTTTTTTTTTGAAATTCATCAACAAAGAAGTCAAACAAATGTGTAACAGTCATGAGTAATACGAATAAATGCGTTGCAAATATTTATATGTATATTTTTTATATTTTATGGCGACCGGATTTCCGATATTGGAAAATATTTTGTGTTAAACTTGACAATGAAACGAGTGATAGAAATATTTATAGTAATTACTAATTTAATAGGTCGTTACATATAATTTGTCGTATTTTTCAGATCGTTCAGTTGTCAGATGAGCTTCCGTCTTTATTTTTTTATGTAAAAATCGCATTGAAAAAAATATACCAAACCTGAAAAATTAAGAAAACACGTCAATTATTATAAAAATTATGACAGATTAGTCATGAAAAAACAGTAGAATTTTCTGTACCCTTTTTTGACATAAATTACCGAAAACGGCTGTGATTGGTAATTAATTATCTCATTTTTAATACAAGCAAAAAATTAGGTTATATTATAAATCGTTTCTCTTAAAATATTATATAAAAAATAAAACATTTTAACGGCATTTACACCATTTAAAACAATGACATTTGCTCTATAAATATCTATTTATTAATTTGTCAACCACTATTGGATATTGTATAAAAATTATTTTGTTTTAAGATTTGTCATATATATATATATATATATATATATATATATATATATATATATATATATACTCTACTATATATATATTTTATCAATATAAAATATTCACTCACTTGTCGCATATTATGAATATATTATTTTAATATGTTAAATCATTTAATTAACACACAAACGATACAATGAATTCATGACGCATCTCCCGTTTTGTTCTTCACCCAAAATGGACTCCAATTATAATTTCGCTTAAATTGCATTAATATTCAAATTCGCACAAAATGTAATATTTAATATTTTAAACAGATTGCATTTTTTTTATTTTTAAAGACATGCAATAAAATACTGTAATGGGTCGTTGAACACCCCATTTTTAGTATTTGAAAACCATACAGGAAACAATTTTATTACAGTATGTTTCTTACAAACAACCAATCTAATGACTTCTTAAAATATAAATTACCACAGACGACTACGATTGGTATTATCGTAACATAATGTGACTAATAAAGACATTTTGTAAGTTAAATCACCTTTGAACATGTCTAATGTTATACATTAACTATAAATATATAAATATTATTAGATAATTATGAAAAATTCCTTTTATAATTTTTTAATGGCGAAATATTTCATAATATATTATTCCATTATAGGAGGGGATTGATTAAAAAATATTTGTTGTAATGTAAATATCTCCCCCCATTTTGATGAAGAAATGTATTTTCGTCTGGTTTTATCGATCTGAATAATGGAGCTTTTGATTCTGAGATCCTAATATATTAATTATATAAAAATAAGCAAATTATTGTGTGATTATTATCCCCAACTTACGATTTTATCATATATATATTTTTTTTTTTTTTAATAAATAATATTAATTCATCACGCAGCTTTCGTCGACGGGATGCCGTATTTAAAATGCAACACGTGCTAAAATTCGGCTACATACACGGAATTATTAATTATTGTTTAACGGAACGCCCAACAGACTATAAAATTATTATTTTTAACTAGTGTTAACTAAACAATGTTTTGTGTATAAAGTGAACGGAGTAGTTATTTAGTATGGATGTGCTTGAAGACGACGAAAAGGTCAACAAACTGAACATATGCATCTATGGAAATATTTAAACATACACACTATACTCGATTCACTCTCAATGTAGACAAATAAATCAGTTATTCATAAATATTTATTTATCATACGTCCCGAGGCACTTATATTACAATCGCAGGAAATCAGAGTTTACCTGGATCGGATTTTTAATCATCTCCCAGTCGTAATAACCGACCAAATCTTTTTTAACACTGATAAAATTTTATTAAGAAAATTACTTTATTGGTTATTACGACTAGGAGATCGGGAATAATATGAATAAAATCCCAATCCATCGTCTTGATCCAAATTTACTTTGATTTCCTGTATTGTAAGGTAAATACTGATTATTAAGTCGGTGACCTGTGTAACTAGTAATAGTTAAGATCATCGACAGACAATTAATTAACACTTTGTTGTGTCTAAATAAATAAATAAATATTTTTTATCAATTTCCACTAATTATTTAAACAAGATTTTATTTCATGATATTTTTAATAAGTGTGCTTTAAACACTTTTAATTATCATACATTTATTACATTACGCTGGTAGATTTTTTAAGTATTCAATCAAAATTTGACGATGTGTTAGTTTGGTTTGTCTACATTGAGAAAGAATAAACTATAGTAGCATTTTCACTAGCTTTTATATAAGTCCTGTAAATTATGTTTAAAGCTTGTGAACAAATAAAATTCGTTCAACTGTCTCATAATTTTAACATAATGATTTATTTTCAAAAGTTTGTCTTTTTTTAAATTCGTTAGCTGTTCAAAACCACATTAAGATTGCCTAAAATTAAAGGTGAAAAATAAAATGCTTGAGGTTAAATTCAAATAATACTTAGTCAAATTCCTGAAAACTCGTAAAGATTTAATTTAACATAATTTATTGATTGGCCTGATTTTTTTTATTTATAAAAGTTTCACTTAGAATTATTGCTGATACTTTTCCTTATAATATTCAGTGGTATTTATCTCATTTACTTTTTGTTTCTTATGTTTGTAGAGCAAATGTCAAACATTAGATATGTCTAGAGGCCGGATTATCTACTTATCATCATACTATACAAAAAATAGCCTCAAGTACCTATAAATTATTTATTATTGTAATAAACGTGACTAATACCGCATAATCTGCTATCGCTTTTTGCGGTTTAATAGAGAAATCAAATACAATAATACAAGGCGAATTGTCAATATTATAATATGATGAAATTATATTTTAAAATATGACATCGCGTTGTTAATTTTAGAATGGCGAGAGGAAATGTATTGAATACTAAAAATTACATACATTCTCCAAACTGAAAAAATATACATACTTTGAATTTCCCCAATTACTTTCTAAAATTCAATCAAAAAGCTCTTAGTGAAATATTCCCACATCATTTACCGACTGAATTCACGCTTTCTTATAAAAATTACTCATTTACTATACAGAATATTATAATTTTGATAAGATAGTAATTCGTGTTAATTATCATCATTCATTATTTTTATCTAATCTGAAAACATATTAACCGGGATAACAACAAATGTTATGACACACTGATACTTAAAAGTTAAAATATTTTGAAGATAAGCATATTAAGAAGAATTTATTTACTATTTTGAGATTCTCATGTTTGTATGATATGTTAACATTTCGGCGGGCCTTGGCTTCAACAGTTTGACAGCGAGTTTTATGTAAATAGTATTTTACCCAATAATCTACGAAATTCTATTTAATTATGTTTTAAAGGAAAATTGTGATAGTGTTGCAATATCTTATATTTACATTTTCACGTGCTTTTCTTTATTGCCACATTTTCAATATAAGTGTTGCCAGATGCTAAGGGTGCTTTTTATACATTCATAGCTGACAGCCAATTTAATTTTCTTTGTAATAATGTTACCATATTTTAAAAAAGCCTTTAAAATATTTTAGTATCATTTAAGAGATCATAAAAATCCATTTATAATCTAACTTAATTTACAACATTAATAAATGAAATTGTAGAGCAAATATCAAATCAATAATAGTAATCGATGCATTTATGATAATTTATGCATTTTAAATATCAGTGTTGCCAGGTTGTTTTATTATCTTTTTTAGCAATAATTACAATTTAAAATCAATATTGTTTCCGTTGTAACAGTAAATATATCTCTATTTTCTCCTCTATTATGTTAACTAATTAGTAAATATTTGAAACACAACATCGGATTTCAGTTTCTATAATTAGAAATAAACGTGGGTATTCGTAGCTGCTGTAAAAACACCACTTTTTCCAACCGTTACTCTATTTTTAAACATTTCTTAATAGTTTGTATATTTCAATGTCAAGCGAGCATCATAAAAAAAGATTTTCAAGCAATTACTTCATTTCTACTCCTCGATAACCTTTTCAAGAGATAATTCAATACGGTTAAATATTCAATCACTATTTTAATATTGATTTTATGTATTTTTTTCTTATATTCGAGATCAAGTCGTAGGAAATTCATTTAAAATCATGACTAGCTATTGCATTTAAAATAATCATTATAAAAATAACCGTTTTTTATAAATATTTAATGTGCTTAAAGCAGATTTAAAAGTGGTATAATTTATTAGTGAATAAAATGTACGAGTATATTATATTTATTGTTTTATTGAACAGGATTTACAATTTGACTAAACAGTATTGCTTATATTCAATCTTATCTTTGTAGAGTAATTGCCACGCACAGAGAACATACCGCAAACGGCTGTGATCGGTAATATCGTATAAAAGTTATGATATTTTAGTTTTACAATGTGCCCTTTGGACATTTGCTCTACAAATATATTAAATAAATCAACCAAAACCAAATATATTTGAACCTCTAGATATTATAGCAATAATTATATTTTTTTTAACAATTTTTTAACTTTAACAATTATTGAAAATTAAATTTAACAATTATTTTAAAAATTTAACAATTATTTAAAATTTTAATGATACTTCAAACGAAAGACCTTATATAATATTTTGATTTCATAATACATTCAACCAAAAATCTTTTGTAAGCTTTCCGATGTATTGTTTTACATACATTCGTATAAAGAAACCTCAAAAATGCACGCATAAAATATCTAAACGATTTGTTTCTGGTAAATTAATCTCATTGAATATATTTTTAGTGTAAATTAAATCATTCCAAGATGAACAGCTCTCAAATAATGATGTCTCCACAAGACTGCACCAATAATAATAATGGCGTCATGTCTCCTGGTGGAAAAAGCAAGATTCCTCAACCGAAGTTTATTAAATCTTTATACAAGTAAGTGATTCGTGTGTTATTTTAATGCAGTTTATAATGTGTGATTTTTTTTAATACAGAGAAGGCAGTAAAGAGTCTCCAGGATCTCCAAAGATCCCGTCTTCTCCAGCATCACTATCGAGAGCTTCTTCCAGGGAAGACATCCAACCCTGGGGAGGATCTGGAGCTCATGTCGAAAGATGGAGGAACAGATTCCACGAAGCCGATAGAAAATACAAAAGCTTAATGGTTAAAAGTGAAAAAAGTAAATATTGCCTTTATAATTGAATTTCCCTCGTCACTTCTTTAATATTCATCCCTAATTCCATAAGTCAAAGCACATTTATTCAATTTTTTTTTGAGTAAATGTCAAACTTTATTCTTTTGTTCGTATTCAGTTTTTATCTACATATAGAAGCGTCATGCAATATTGCGTCGTACATTCGAATGAATGTGCCCGGTCATTAATATATGTACACGCAATAGAATTAGAATTAGCGAGGCGGTAGAAGCAGCGCCCTAAGCGGCTGACACACCAAGCCTTTGTTGCCAAATTAATCTGTGCCTGCTATAGTTTTGAAGTCTTTACAAGATTTATTGGCATCTTGTATAAATAATAGTGTGTTAGTGAGTCGTACTAAAGCTGATAGTATTGGTGCGTGTACGAACAGAATAGTACACGCGTATGCACCGCAAGCACACACTCTTATTCATTATTATTATATTGCATACAGTCGTTTATTCCACCATGTGTCAAATATAATATTTAAATAAGATGAGAAAGCATTTTATCGGTTGAAATCGTCAATTACGGGTGACAGCATTTCGACCAATTGAATGCTTTCTTGCTATAAAAACGCTCGTGCTGTTTATTTACAACTACTTTGCTTGCTTAGAGGCGAGATAACTTACAAATGGCTGTGATTGGTCATATTACTAATCTATAACAATATTTTTAGCGATATCACCAATAACAGCCGTTTGCTGTAAGTAAAGTTTGAAATTTTTTTGTTCTACAGTTCGTCTCCAGAGAAAACAATATTATTTTCTATATTTTAATGTCAAAATGCGATATTTCCTGAATAAAATAATGTACCTCGGAATGTAGCTCCGTCGTTAAGTTAAACGCCTACACTCCTGGGGGTAACCAGTTCATATCCCACGCGGAAACCAAACAAGATTAATAAGTTTAAGTGGACACGCCATCTAAAAACACTCACACAATTGAGTTCTTTATAAAACGCCAAAAATATTAATTGACATCGTCACTCAAACACATAGAACATCTTTCATCCAAAATATGCGAGTTCATATGATTTTAGCATAGTTTATCAAACTATGTACATCCGCAATTTGGGTTTTAATTAACTCATATTTAAACAAACACATGTGTTAATAAACGGTGTAACCTTGTGTGAACATATGTTTTAATGTTTTTTTTTGTAATCAGATTTAAGAGACTATAATGAGTTGGAGAGAAAATATCAGCAACTTCAAGAACGTAGCGAGGCTATTGAAAACCAACTCGCTGAAAAGGATGCAAAGCTGAATAAACTGAGAGCCGTGTCTGAAAAAGTCTACAAAGAGTACGACCAACTTAAAAATCAATATGACGTGGAGACTCAGGCCATGCATAAGTTAGTGAATTTCTTGAAATTTTGTACTGTGAATATTGGTAGTTTCATATTTGATTGCTGTTAAATAGGTCAAGACAGTATGAATCATACACGCAGATATGGTCAATGCATCAGTTAGTGGTTTGTTTTATTGTATCATATTTATTTTTATATTTTTAGAGCAATACAAAGTGCAGGACAGTGGTATCAGCAAAATAGACGGTTGAAACGCAGATCGGCAGCTCTAATTCAAAAGCTCCCACCTCAAGCCATACAAGATTTAGAATCTCAGGATGCCACAGATGCTGGTAAATAATAACTGAAATATGTATTTGTAATGTTAAACTTATATTTTCAATATCGATGTAGCTTCAGAGTCCAGCGGTGGAGAAGAACTCGATGGCTTAAGAGAAACTGTGGCCGAACTTAGTGCAGAAGTTGCCAGATTACAGACCGAACTGAATTCAATCAAACTTCAGGAATTCGAAGCCACCGAAGCCAATATCAATATTGCACAAGTATGTAATCAATGATTTCTTTAAATAATTTGTATACAAATGTTTATATTAAAGGAGCTGGAAAATGAAAAACTTAGACGGTTTGAAACTGAAGAGAAATTGCAAGATGCAATGGAAGAGACTGAAAGAAACAAACGGTTAGCCAGGCATTTGGCCGCTGAAGTATCTTCATTGAGAGAACAGCTGGAAGGATATAAAAATCAAGCTACCGAGTATGAACACATTTTAAATCCAATATATATAACAAATTATCATGTATATTTGAAATTTTAGTATGAAGCGTGAAGCGGAAACTGCAAAGAAAGACCGTGATGTATTGGCTCATAGAAGTTCAATTTATTTTGAAGGAATTCCAGACTTTTCACAAATAGATTTGTCCAATCCACAATTGTCTCCAAACAATCAAAATGAATTAATCTTCAAACACAACACATTACTGCAAGAGTTGGAAAATCTCAGAACTGAACTAAGTCAAGAGAGATTGAATCACGCCAAAGAAATTGATGAATTGCATGTAAGTACATATTATATTAACTTGTAGTTTTCAAGGTATTAATTCATTTGTATTACAGGAAAAACTTATCGACCGTGAAGTAAGTAATGAAACGTTTATACTAGAGGAAAAATTAACATTGGCCGAAGACGATCTTAAAAAGGCAGTGGACAGAGCTGAAAAAGCAGAAAAAATGTTAGAAGAGCTGAAAAATAAACGTCGGTCTATAGTCAATAGAGTTTCTATGTTTGAAAATGGACAAAATATGAATTCAAGTACTACTGAATCCATACTGATTGAGGAAACTGTTCCTGAAATGGTTTCTATGGCTCCACCTCCGCCTCCTCCTTGTCCACCTCCTCCTCCTCCACCACCACCACCACAAATGTTAGCAAAACCATTTAAATGTGATAGCAAAAGCACTAACAGCGCCATTTCAGACATGGCAAATATATTAGGCCTAAAACAAGCAAACACTGAGCAGAAAAAACCCACAGGAGGTAAACTAAACACATCTCATCATATTATGTAATATACTGATTTGATTTTCTATTACAGGAGCCATTGACGATATAATCAACCAAATCAAAGGAGGTCGTTTCCATCTGAAATCCACTGAACAAAAAGCCGTCGAGAAGAAACCAAAGGAGGAACCCGCTGCTTTGAAAGAAATGCTCAACATTCTTGGAACTCTGAGAAGAAAATCCAAGAACAAGGGGGACAAAGATTCAGTTGATGGGAAAAAGAAATCTATATTTTAAATTTGATTGAATTGAAAAATATGTGCCTTGCCTATTCGATGACAATACATTTTCGATACCGCCAAAGAAATTGTTCAACTAAAAAAATATTTTTACTTATACCAACCAGTGATTTATTTGAAATTTTGCAAATACTTTATTTACATATAGATGTGATAGAAACGCATGTTTCATTAATTGTAAGTATTCTCTTAATTTTTTTACATAATTACATAATAAAATTATAATTTAAATTCTCACTTGTTTACTTATTTTACACTGTAATTTCACAACAATATATACAAGACAATGGAACTGGATCATCAATGTCCTGTTGCCGCATCGACTACCAATACGCTAGATTCTTGGATCAAAGCCCCATCAAAAACAAAAAGAATATCCAGTCCGGAGAATGCCAGTAAAGCCAAACAGGCATGCCCAAATAAAAACTGGCTTGCTGTGCCAACAGCAAATCGTTTTCAAGAATTACAAGACAAACAAGAGGAGCAGGCGATTGGCAAAAATACGCCAAAGCCACCACCTATATTTGTGCACGCAGTAGAGAATATCAAACCACTGACAGACTTCTTAGACCAAGTAGCTCAAGGAGATTACTACATAAAACAGCTGGGTAAAACCCAAGTAAAAATACAGATCACTAAGTCTGAAAAATATATACCTGTAATCACAGGTTTAAAAAATAGAGATACCGAGTTTCATTCGTATCAGACGAAAGAAAGCCGATCATATAAGGCTATAATAAAAAACCTTCACCACACGGCAGATATCGCCGAAATAAGCGAAGAGCTCGCAAGTCACGGCCATGATGTTATCAGAATAACAAACATGTTGCAAAAAACTAACAAAACCCCACTGCCTATGTTTCTTTGTGAATTGAGACAAAAAGAGAATAACAAAGAAATTTACAAAATTGACACCATACTTAGGTGTAAAGTCGTAATCGAGCCACCAAGACCTCAAAAAGAGGTCATACAATGTAAAAAGTGTCAAAGATACGGACACACCGCCAAATATTGCAACAGGACTCCGCGTTGCATAAAGTGCGCAGGTGAGCACGCAACAACTGATTGCAACAGAACAACAAGAGACAACAATGTGAAGTGTGTCAACTGCAACGGGAATCACCCTGCAAACTACAAAGGTTGCGAAACACGCAAAAAGGTACAAACAAGTCAATTCCCAATGTCATTCAAAGTTCATCGAGTTGTGACGATCATAGATCGCTCCATACAAGAAAAAAAATACTGTTCAGCAGCATTTTTAGATAAGCTTTTGACAAAGTCTGGCACCCAGGCCTGCTTTATAAAATCAAAGGAAAACTGCCCAAAAACATGTACGATATTATCAAATCGTACTTGACCGATAGACAGTTTTTTGTTAAATTTGACAACGAAACTTCAAATCTTAATACCATAAGATCTGACGCAAGAAGAAGAAACACCTTGACGCAATACAGAAATGGCTATTATTACTATCATACATACATATCGTGACGCCTTCCCTATTGACGGGAGTCCCTTTATAAGGGGTTGGCCAGGCCACCTTGGCCTTTACGGGAGAATATAGTAGAGATGGTTTCCCAGGCCACCACACAGCAATGAGTACTTAAGATCTAGTTTGCTAAGCTAGATCTACCAAGTGACTCCGGTGCCGTGAATCGAACCCGGGAGTCTTCACTCACGAATCCGTTACACTAACCACTGGGCCACAAGGCGGCTCATTACTATCATACTAAAACTTAATTTTAGTTTGATCACTAATAAAGGCTTTTACCCTTATTTGTTTATAGTATAAGATGTAATAAAATGTCATTTTGATAGATTAAATACTTTCATTTTGGAACATTTATAACATAATTATGAAACTTGTTGTTTGACAACATTTATAACTTCTCTCAACTTGTTGGCTTCGAAGATCATCGCCGTTCTGTACGGAACCATTGTGATGTCGTCTTCTGTCCAATTACCTGTCAAACCCGAATCGCTGTCTGATTTAACACAAAACTCTATATTTCCCAACATGTCTATGGATGATTCTATAAATTCTTCTTCAGGATTTGCCCACATAATTTCTGGTTCTAAAAAAAATATGAAATAGAATTAAAATTTACTGTTAGAAAATCAAACGTATGACTAATTACCATCTTTTCTTGCAGCAGATTGATGCGTCTTTGAAATCAATATGTAATAATCAAATTGGAAAAGTTTATTGGTGCTTTTCGCTTTGTTTATTTCGGTTTGAAGCGACTCCAGTAAAGGAGCACAGATCTGAGGAGGAATGTTTACAAATCTTTCATTTATCAATAATGCTGTATTTGCTGCCAATACTCGCTCTACTACTTGTTGAGTAGATTTAGGGGCATTGTCCGTGCTTATTTGACGCAATAATTGTCTGATTTGTTCGATACATGGAATATTCTAAAAAAAAACAATCAATAATTTATTTAATACGAATATAGTAATAAGTAAACAAACCTGTCCGTCTTTAAGGGAGACAACTGTGGTAATTCCAAACACATCATGAGTATCATCTTCCATATCATCATCATCATCTTCCGGAACATCAGAGTCGCTTTGTTTGATAACGCTGCCGACGAAATTGTGTTCTGTATAGAAATTAATTATGAAGGTTATTATTGTTTAGTATGTTTTAAATTTTTTTTATATACCAAGAATATGATTTGTCAATCCTGACAGATCGACGTGAGATCTGAGGAACAATTGTTGGAGTAATGTTTTGATTCCATGAAAGTCTTCTTCTTGAGGAGTCCTGCCTTCAAAGTCAACTTGTATTTCCTGTGGATGAAATGTAAATACTGTAAGATAACCTAACAGACCACGTGGACCAGTGATTCAGATGCAAATGGCTGAAAGCCTGGTTATTATAAGTCAGTATTGTGAACCTCTCCTCCAGTGTAGCCATCTTGCTGCTCATCATCGCTGGATTCTTCGCTGACTCTTCGTTTTTTGTTACCGCCTGACATTTTCGCTTTGACACTTCTGCGATGTATTTTAGTATTGCCATATATTTAAATTCACCACGTGCATTCTCACCATACATTAAAAAAATTCAATATCAATCAAGATTTTTATTGTTCCAATAATTTTACTATGGGGAACGGGAAGTTGCTTCCATGATTGTGGGTCCGATGTATCAGCGCAGGAGTGAGAGTTTTGTAATGAAAGATGATAGAGACTGGCCAGTATTTATTGGAATATATATAAATTTACAGGAGGAGCGACAGACAACATCCTGCCGGTCCGAGACACGTGACACAAGTGGCGAGTGGAAGTACGCGGGAAGTTAGCTATCCACTTTACTCGCAGCGGCCAGCTGGAAGCGCATAAATACATATCTGCGCTGTCCAGATGGCCCTACATTACAAATACTAAATATTACTACCGAATACACGACCAATTTCAGCCTATGATTTTTTTTTTAATTTATAAAAAAATATTCTAGCCGCGGTTGATGGCTCACTGATCAAAGTAAAACCGTTTGGAAACATTGGAGCAGCACTTTTCTAAATAGACATCAATACAAAATGAATCGAAAACCAAATCACATACTATGCATCGGAATACTCGATGAAAGATGTCTCAAATGAATATATTCAATTACATTAGTGGATTTAACATTGCATAACATTCATATTCTTATTATTCATACCGTATTTATTTATTATTTCCGAATTGCAAACCAATTTCCTCTTTTTCGATATTTGACGAAGATTGAGAGCGTTTTGAATATCCCCACTCAGTATTTGTTGCAATTGCAAATTGTGATCGATCTGCTTGTATATCAAATCTTCCGTGCTGGGAAGCGATGTCTTCAAACTTTTCAATGTACTCTTCAGTTCACCTAAAAAAAATTGTTATGCGATCGATATACTAATTCATAAATATAACGGATTAAAGCATCATGCAGAATCAATGAAAATAAAAATTAAGTATGACAAATTGATTCTTTATTCGTCTTCTATTCATGCGATATTGTAACAAAATAATAAATGTGTGAACAAGAACTAAACTAAAAAAAAACATTAAAAACAAGATTACAATCATAAATATTTTTATTTGGAAAGGAATATCAAATTGACCAACCAAATAAATGAACCGAAGATTTTGTCAAATTACTTTAAACACCTATTACAATGCACTGAATAAGGTATTAAACACACTCATTCAGCGCAGTCTAATTATTTTAAACACATATTTAAAGTAATCAAAACGAATTGGATAGATTTATTCCGAAAGGAGCTTAAGATTTTATAGAACATTATAACCAAAGAATATTTTTCATTACAGAAAAGTAATACAATAAAACGTAAAGGACATATAATATACTAATTTTACTGATCAATTGAAAACATAAGAGCAACGTAAATCATTTAAATAACTAAATACCTTAACAGCGTCTACAGTTCAAAATACAAAAATGGTCCATCAAATAAGCACAAGGTGTCAATTAATTAATTACCACACAGAATGGCTTCACTAGCCGATATCCTCTCAACATTCACCCTCTTCATGCTTGTCTGACTGTTGACATTCTCATCATCAAATGAAACTTTCCTCTTCCTGGAGGGACTCTTCTGCAACGAATTTATTACAGCCGGAACTTCGTTTGAAGATCTGGCAGAATCTTTAGGTAATACAGCTTCGATTCTCTGCAAATCAACAATGGCCGCTTCAAAGTTAATCTCGCCCCCTAAAATAATCTCCATAATATCCTTTTTTGAAGTATTTTCAAGTGCCAGATCAGAATAATGGTCATATGCACTTTCAGTGTTATCACCATAATCTTGAATGTTTTCTGGAGACGCGGGGGAATATGAATTGACTTTGTTTTTTATACGATTCACCGGTTTGATTGGGGAACCCTTGATTTTCCTTTTGTTTCCCATCGGTTTAACTATACAATTTTCTTTATCACTAGTTGACGGTGTCTTTTTGCTGGATATATTTACAATACTGACAGATCTATTATCGGGCATTAATCTTTTGAATATCTCTTCAGTACCATTATTACACTCAAATAGATAAAGTTTCCTATTGTTTGAATGCAGTTCGTGGACACGTTTTGATACATTTTTCAGAGCTTGTTTAATCTTTTCCGTCTCTGTGTGGACTTTCTTCTTTAATGCATCGTCGAAATATTTCAATGTGAAGTCCTTTTTGATAGGTGTTTTATTTTTGATGACGTGATTGTGATGCTGGATGACTTGGGGTTTATTTCCAGCAAAGGAAATCTCTAAATCTGCACCTGACGGATTTGAGAATACATCTGTAATAGCTTTGGACATATTAGCTTCTCTTTCGAGGCGTTCGAGACATTCCTGTTGTTTCAATTTCTCTTGTTTATCAATATTTTTTCTTACTTTGATTAGTTTTCGAACTTCGTATATGTTGGATGCAATTTTAGGTTTCCTAATTCTTGGAGGCATATCCATTACAACAGGAATTTCCTCTAAAACTACCACTGGGTCTAGAGCTGGTGGTTCTACAGGCTCTTCGATTTGGACCGGTGGTATTTTGACAGTATTTTCAGCAGCTCGTTTGGTGTTTAGTTCTAGTAATGTAGGTTTTTTAACCACTGGTTGGAACATGTTGAATTCAGATTTGATATATCCTCCCGCAGATATGTTAATCGTATCGATGTTTAGAGAATCACTCGGACCAGAGGAATAATTCCCATTGGAACTTTTTTCCCCTGTCGATGATTTTCTATCTTTTTGGGATGTTTTCGATGAGCCATGCGGGGTATTACCTTTATTGAAACTACTATTATTACCATCATTTGAATCTCTGTCTGTACTTCTTCTATTTTTATCTTCTTTAACAGAAGTACTGCAATAGTCAGTGCTCTTTTTTTTTTTTTCATCATTTTTTTTCTCAGTAGATGAGTAAGACGACCTTCTGCTAGATGAACCATGTTTTTTATCATCATGACTAGAAGATTTATTTGAGCTTTTACTTTCAGAATGTTTTGATTTACTGGAAGTCTTCGACGACTCGTGATGTTCACTAGTACTGTGACGGTGGGATGAATGTCGCGATCTGGAAGATTCTTCCGAGCGATGTTTGGAGTCTGAACTGGAATGTTTTGAAGATGAATGGTGGGATGATTTAGAAGATTTGTGTGATGAACTATGTCTATCTTTAGAGCTGGCAGATTTATCTCTATCATGAGAATGAGAGCTGCTTTTGCGGTGAGAACTGCTACTGCTGCTGTGTCGTCTATCAGAATCTCTTCTGCTACTTGAGCTGCCATGTTTAGAATGAGAACTTTTGTGTTTTTCATGTCCACTCGATTTTCTGTCATCAATTCTAGATTTATCTTTGGCATTACACTTTTCTTTGTCACCTTCAATCTTTTTGATATCTTTAACACCCTCATCTTCTACATCTGGGTTTGTTTCGCTGAGGGGTACAATTCTGTTTTCAAATGTGAGATTTTGATTTGATTCTGGAGAAATACCAGTTTTGATATCGTCAATAACAGATGTGTTTCTTTTATCAGGCTCCATTTTATCATTTTCAAATTTCTTTGCTTTGCATTCAAATTTCTTGTATGTTTCATCCATGCTATTTTCAGTTTCCGAAACATACATCGGATCCCTGACAAGTTTTGACTCTTTGTCAACTTCCATAGATGATTCAAAATCTTGTCTGGCATCTGTTGAATTATCACAATCATTAAACTTATACCCGACTTCAGTCTTTGTAACGGTGGTGTTATTGGCTGCATCTTCAAGGGTGATATTCTTGAAGGAATTTTCAAAGGACTTTCCTTTAAAACCACCGTTGCATGAATTATTTATTGAAACATTACTGTCACTAGACATTTGAGAGTCGACGGCCACATGACTCAAAATATCAACAGTTTTTTCATGCACACCGGGGGAATTAAAATCACTCGTTCCAGACATGGACTGTGAATTGTTAGGACTTTGCTCCGCCTTAGTGTCAACGATCGGTTCAAATGCCGGCGATTCAAAATCATCTTCTTTGGAACTGTCACAAGATTCGTCAGAATTACGGCTTTCCAGTTTCATATGGATCACTTTTGTTTCCGGCATTTTGTTTTCAGATTTTATGTTCAACTCAGATAATTTAACTTTTTCTTCACCCGACTTTGACGCCGATTCAACACTGACTGTTTCCAAATCAGCAGTGTTCGGTTCACTTTCGTCAGAAGCTTTCTGTTCTTTATCCGGTTTTTCAATACCGAAACACTTATACACGATATCTTCCACTTGAGGTATGAGCACTGAAGCAATTTTAGGATTGACCACTTGATCAACTATTCTTTCGACACCTTGATCCAAGAAGTTCGAGCTGCAAACAGAATAAATATTTGAATACCAATGACGCAATGCGTCGAATCAAAAGCACTTCATACTCTAATATGTGTTTTCTCAATTTTTCCCTCAATTGATTCTTATTCAGCTCCGGACTCCATTTCTGATGACTCAAAAATGAAGCGACCGCAGTTTCCACTCTTTGCCTCAGATTCTGATAAGCCGGCTTGGTGTCTACATCAGATATGCATTCTTTACGGAACTACAAACAAATAGTTATTCGGAATCGATAAGAGAACAGAGATAAATTACACATCAAATATTACATTATGATAGTGATTTAATGTTAGAGTAAACAATGTTCAATGTAAGGATTTGCGGTGTTTATATAAAAAGAGTTGCTTATAATAGTGAATGGTAGCAGTAATGGCGAGGGTGTGACCGGTGGCCGGAGTACCTGGTCAAAGATGCCATGACTCTTGAGCTGCTCGATTATGTGGTGGATCAAGATCTGTTGTTGCTGGCCTTGGAGTCCTTGAAGTCCTTGGAGCCCTTGTAGTCCTGGTAGTCCCTGTACTCCTGGTATTCCTGGTACTCCTGGTATTCCTGGTACTCCTGGTACTCCTGGTACTCCTGATAGTCCCTGGTGGCTGATCGTGTTGTGATCCTCGACCAGTTCCATGTGACAGACTCCACGATCACCAAACACACAAATACACACACAACTACCGACACTGTTCCAAAACAACACACTTTACAAACTGCACATCCAAAACAACACATCCTCCATTAACATTTTTATTAGATAAATACTACATTGTACAACTAATTTAACGATAAAACGACTATAAGAATTAGTTGTATTTATATTTAGCAGTATCCAATTATTTTTGCAAAAGCATTTACCATCTATACAATTATATTTTGTAAAATTCAATTCATTTCATTTTCTCGAATCTCTTTGTTTATTTTAACGCTGCTTAAATAATCGTATTATTTTATTAAACAATATAAATAATAAATATTCGTCATTTTTTTTCCGCGAACGATAATTGTGATTGATGTACTCCCAATATCCAATGGTAAGTAAAACTGATATTAGTTATTATTTTTTTTTTTTTTATAAAAAAATTGTAAATGATTTCTTGCAATATGTAATAGATGTCTCCGTAAAATTTTATTTTCCACGTTAATTTTGGACAAAAGCATTATTTATTATTATAATAGTTTCACGGTTGTGTCCTCCCCCATTAATTTCGACTCGAAACTATACGACAGGAAAGAAATTATATAAAAAAGTCATTTCCTGCAAGCATAGAAATTACCGAGCATTCATTGTGTCTAAACGTTATTGTTAAAATCGTTTTCGCT
This sequence comes from Agraylea sexmaculata, assembly GCA_022606485.1. Classification (NCBI taxonomy): domain Eukaryota; kingdom Metazoa; phylum Arthropoda; class Insecta; order Trichoptera; family Hydroptilidae; genus Agraylea; species Agraylea sexmaculata. The sequence continues at coordinate 101,483 of JAGTTH010000653.1, forward strand.
TTTGACTTCTGCTTGCGTCATTCCTGAAATTTCATCATTCGCGAACTTTAACCTTTTGCTTTTCACCAGATTGCACTATACATATTTATCTATTTAGATTCTATTAGAGATATATATGTATGTATGTTTAATTAAACATGTCGATGATTAATTAAAAATGCATTGCGTTGTGTTTGTGTACACGGGTGTTTTATTAAAATGTTTGAAAGTGTGGTCACCTCATGGGGTCGCTTCCCCGCTCTGGTTATTATCCCTCACTTCTCTCTTGCTAGAGCTATCGGCTTGTAGTGTCTCATTTCAGTGATTTAAATCACAATAATAATTAAAATAATAAGAAAGTGGACTCGTTGGGTGTTTGTAAAATAAGGGATTTGTGCAACAACAGTGCATTCAAATCAAGTGAGTATATTTTATAATATCGTTGTATTTTTTTGATCGTTTAATTTGATTTACATTTTTGAAAATGATCGTTTTGTAGTGTAATTATTTTTAAAGTTGCATAACCTCTGGTACACTTTCGTCAGTCGACCACGAGCCAAGGTGACATTCAAGCCGGCCTTCTTTTTATAACAATTTATTTTAATTTTTTATTTCGTTAAATAATAATTTCCTGCAATATACACGCATAAAAATTCTCACTCTCAATATCCGACAATTTTTTTAATTTTTTTTTTAACAGCTGGTAATTTTTTCATCGCGTCACAGTTGAAGTGTTATGGGATTTTTAGTGTATGTATTTAAAATGATTTAATACATGTGGCTTACTATTTACTATTTACATAATAATATAATGAACACGTGAGGGGGGCTCGTCTCTGACGTCACAGATTCCAGCGAATGTCGTCTGGCTTCTCAAACTTTCACAAAAATATATAAATATTTTACCATAGATATAAATATAAGATGCGTGTTTAGTTCAAGTGGATCAAGTGGCCAAAAACATGATTTACCTGGCAAACATTATACTATAAACATGTCTCTTCATATCGTCAGTTATATTTCACAGTAAAATGGGTAAATGCATTGTTACTACATGTCATATGGACTCAAACATACACTCAAATACATCTAGCCTCACTTTTTACCAAACACTACTTCTTCAACATGTTTAAAATATGATTGCGTTTTAATCGTCAAAGTATTGTCACAGCCACACCCAGAAACGTGTTGTGTGAGGAAGACACACTTATGCCTTTATCGAATAGGAGAGAAGAGTGCAACAATATACGGGTTTACAACGAAGTTCACATTAATTATTTATATCAAATGCGATATCTATGGATTTTATATTGTTTATAAAAAATATGGGGCAAATATAAAAACCCATTTAAAAAGGAGATGAATTAATAAATAATAACAACATCAATAAAACTAAATAACAGATTGCTTGGGAAAACCGAATTTTATTGGTTAATTAATGTATTTCTAATCAGTCACAATATTTGTGTGTCTGTATTATTATAATTATTATCTGTTTATTTCTATTATTTAAAATTATATTACATAAAAATAACAATAAAGTAAGAATTTTTATTTTCTTGATGTATTTATAATATTATGATAAAAATCACGATATTTGTGAAGCTTTTTCAATCAAATACTACTTTTGCTATTTTAATACCGATTTTAATGTATATTTTGCTCATATTCAATATAAAAAATCTCAAGTAACCAAACAAGTAAATTGCAATTACTGTCAAGCATTGTTGGTAAAAAAATATAACAATCAAAGTCGAATCACAATCGAAAGCAAAAGTAGAAAATTTTACTTAATAACGTTGTTTCTTATGCTTATATGTATACGTATTACCAATCATAGCCGTTTTCGTAGTGTTATTTTGTCCTTGATTAAAGTTTGATATTCGCTTTTAAAATGTAAGAAATAAAGAGTATTCTATTTGCGTAGCTTATCTAAGAAAACATCATCAAAAGTAAGTTTTAAATTTTCAAACGAATTTGATGTAATATTTTTCGGTGTAAAATTTTTAATATATTTTTAGATTCATTAGTGCCATTTTAAATGTCTTATTTATCTTCGAATAGTATACAATTTTACATCATTATTATTTGCCCCCTCGTTGAACAATATTATTTAGACATAAAAATGAACAATGCATTATTTAATTTATGACTGTGGGAGAAAGTTACAATGGCTCATTTACGTATGTAATAAAAATAAATAAACCAACACCCAAATATTGTTGTCGGTTTAAAAGGGGGAATTTTGTATATAATTATTCCCATTGTACGAATCACAGTTTTTAAAAGTTTTAATAATATTATCCATTCTTACATAGTTTGAGAAGTACTGATGACGTCATAGACACACCCCCTGTTCGGGGGCTCGTCTCGGTCGATATTAGTTCGCATCCCTTTTATTCGGATAAAATCAATATATAAATGAATAAAATTAAAAATGTTATATAGAGTTTAAAATAGCCTTTTTTCGTATATAATAAAAATAATAAATAATACTGTACGTGATGGCATTCAGAGGGGTTGTTTTATAAATAAACCCCGTACAAGTGCTGTTGTTTGTAGGAAAACAGGGCATTAGTCTTCCCCATATTGTATTTTTTATTTAAATGTTGAATATTAGGCAATTTAGATAACAAAGCGATCGAAAGATAATCATGTTAAAAATAGTATGTATTTATTATAGAATGGTTTGTCACTTTGCCAACAAAAACTAGCGGTATTTATGATTTCTATTATCGTATAAAATAATCTGATCCGAATTATGTACATACATAAAGTGAATTGCGTATTTGATATCCGAAATGGAGTGTTTTCGTCTGACACATATAACCTTAAAACGACCCCCTGATATTCACCCCTAAATGTCATTCAAGAATTTATTAAAAAAATAACAAGATTTAAAAATATTAGCATTGATGTCTCTCGTTAACATACTTAGCTATTGTAGGATTGTTCGTATGCCAAATTAGCTTTTTGATGGGTTATTAACATAAAAGCATATCTGCAAACTGACAGTTTACATTTGCAAAGAGAGAAGAAAGTGTTTCTTTATTGCAATTTGTTATTAAATATTTTGGTGCACACACAAATATAGATTTGGCTTTTAATTATTATAAGTTTGAACATAATATCTGTATAAATAAGCTTCTGATATAGATACAAATTGATTGGTTAAGATTTTTAATAAATTATAGATATTTAGTCGAGTAACAAGTTGTAATGGCAAACTTCAGTTAAGAGAATGAATAAAACAAGTTTTCAACTGCTCAAAATTCCAGAGCACTGCGCGGCTTTCGTTTTTATTATATTGATTTATTAATTGGTTATTCCATTTCACTGCCCTCCACTGGTTTAATTTGCTTGTTTTATAAACATTTCCTAGTTCAGTATTACGTGTGATTTAAATTGTATTCTTCGGTAATATACAAGGTGGACTTGAATTAACTGAGAATATTTTAAGGGGTGGTAAAGTAACGCAAATATAAGTGAAAAAATATAATAAATATATTATTATTAACATTATGTATAACATACACAATTCACACAATAGTCACTACTGATTACATCACAGAAACAGCTGATTCCAAGATGGTGGCCCAAACTCGATTCCAAAAGCACTATAAGGAATATATTATAAATATAATATATAGCACTATTTTCTATAAGGAATAAATCTAGATATTTTTTCCCCTAAAATGATTAATTAGCCCAACTATATGTTGACGTTTAACATGTTTAATAATGTTTTTACTAAAAATTTGTATCCTGACGAAGATATATAATAAAAATATCAAATGTCATATAGATTATCTTAAGAATATGATAACTACACCCTGTATAAGATCTTTTTGTTTAATTGAATAAAAAACGTCGATTTTCATCATATTTATATTATAAAATAATAGGAATGGGCGACAAATTAAGGGGTTTATATCTCAACCTGTGCTACTTATTTTATGTACAGTAAAATTTTTATATTTGATATTATTATCATCTTTCCAGGATTCGATCAAATTCAACTCAATAATTTGCCCCATGAATATAATATTTAAAACTTTTGTGTAGATATTTCAAAGGCATTCCTTGCCGTGTTCGAATACGTCAAAGCATTTTATCACACTCACTTAAGTAATGGATTCCCAGGCATACGTCACCGTAAATACGATAGTAGAGTTACTTAGCTACATTTATGATCGGTTTTTTTGATAGTTAATGCCTCGTCTGAGCCTCGGGCGAGGCACTAATAAAAAAAAACACGGATCAAAAGTACGGCAATGCAGCTCTATTACCGTCTCTACGGTGAAATTTTACAGCGACGCACGCCTAGGAATCCCAAGCTTTGGTATGATGATTAGTTATATTTAGAAGGACGAGTGTATGAAATAATACTTTGGGGTTCGTTCACCCGAGTCTATTTAAGTATTGCACTATCAATGGGGATTGATTGATGTTATCAAACAATGTGTGTTGGTGAAGCTGATGATAGTCTCCGCCCCCGCTGGCTCCCGATCCTTGGTTAAATGCCAAGTTGAATGCCTCGTGATTGTCATCTGGTTCAGTGCTTGCTGACGACTTCTATGTCACGGGATTAGAGTTCTTTGAATACTCCTACTTGAACCACCAGGTGCATCTTTTATAATTGTTAATAATGCCCAATAAGAGAGCTCACGATACAGACACACACAGTAAAATGTATACATACACTATGGTCTTTTATATGTAGCAATTCAAAGTGATTTGGTTCGTACTTTAACGCCCAACAAGAGAGCTCACAATACAGACACACAGTAAAACGTATAAATACATTATGGCCTTTTATATGTAGCAATTCAAAGTGATTTGGTTCGTACTTTAACGCCCAACAAGAGAGCTCACAATACAGACACACAGTAAAATGTATACATACACTATGGCCTTTTATACGTAGTAATTCAAAGTGATTTGGTTCGTACTTTAACGCCCAATAAGAGACACAGTATACATACACTATGGTCTTTTATATGTAGTAATTCAAAGTGATTTGATTATGCTGCAAACAATTTTAATTGTGCATATTGTCATGTGTATTTCGTAAAAAACATTTGATCGGTTATTACGACTGTGAGATCGGAAATGATATTAATAAATGAATAATAATGATGCAGGTTTACTCTGATTTTCTGTATTGTGAGGTAAATACTGATTATTAAGTCGGTGACCTGTGTAACTAGTAATAGTTAAGATCACCGACAGACAATTAATTAACACGTTGTTGTGTCTAAAAAACCTTCTAAAAAGCCCATCGTATGTAAATAAATAAATACATTAATTAATTTGTTTTTCAGTTAAATATGCAGTTTTAATGATTTTAACTAATTGTAACCCAAGTTGTC
>JAGTTH010000656.1:0-16768 GCA_022606485.1 Agraylea sexmaculata
TATATAGAACTTGGGTTACAATTATTGAATTAGAAATAAATGTGGTTATTAATTAATCACTTACTTAAAGATAAATTTATAATAATCAGCGTAAAATCTCAGGGGATAAAAATACTGTGGTCATGGGTTTAAATCCCGCTCAAGTCAAAAAAAATAATTGACGGGATTGAAAATTGATTGGGAGATCGGGAATAATATCAATAAAATTCCGATCGATCGTAAATAAAATTAAAATAGTAATATAATATTGTAAACAGGGTGTATTATTATTAACAGTTCAACTTTTTGGTGACCTTCTTGCAATTTATTATAATATTAAAATTTATGCTTACGAATTAATTATCATTGGATAATTGTTTTCTTGCCAATTTATTTTTTCACATTAGTAATACATATTGCAAAGTATCAACCGAATTAATAATTAAAACGGGTGAAATAATCCGATTACCGGTGGTTTTGTATCGGACCTTCGGCGAATCCGTGGAAACCAGTTCGTGTAGATTTGTTATGATTTGTGGCCGAAGTCCAGGTAACAAGACTTTATCTTGCAACGTTTAAAATATTGTATTTTTGAGTTTGACTTTATAAAAAAGGGGTCTGAACGATTTGCTCGACACCTCCGCTAACACCTGCACGACCCACCTGTATTTATCACATTAAAAAGGCGATTTTTAAACACAGAATACTTCACCCGAGAACTGTTATTTAATTAACTACCTGTGGGACTGGTTTGAATAAATGTAGGCCGATTATACACTATTACTGATTCTAATCTATTTCACGCAAAAACAGCAATGTTCCGTGTTCATTTGAAGTATTATAAATGATTTTTCCCATTAGAGACGGTCTCGAGGGTTGGCCGGTGTTAAAAAAATATATGTGGTAATAAATAAATATGAATAAGAAGAACCTTCCAATAATAAAAGAGTGGACAGGTGAATAGCGAGAGAAATATGAGCCTACAAATTATATTCAGCTCCATTGTGAGTCGAGTGGCATTTTTATAATAACATTTTAAAGGTGTTCACAATATTATTCGTAAGGAAAAATCATATTATTGTTAACTAATAACTTTAAAGAAATATTCACAATTCTAGAGTAGGTACTGCGCGGCTTAAAGTAATAAAATAAAATAATTCATAATTGACAATTTGTAGATATTGTTTTGTGTTACTGAACCATAAAACTACTATTGATTGATATGTTAATAAGAAGATAATAAAAATATACTCTGAAATATCGTGAATGTCGGTGATTATCGAATATTGTTTGCGATGTGACCAATAAGTGCGATTCGCGGCATATCCTAATTCTAATACTCGTTTTTCAGGATATTAAAGTACAATTATTATTGAAAAACATGTGATAAGTATAATCAGTATTTAAATTAGCTGTAAATCAAAATCGACGAAAATTTTAATACTTCTGATTTACTCATTGATTTATTATATTTGTTAGTTTTAAATTAAGGTGTACCTATAATTTCCGTAAATGTAGTTTTTCAATACATTAATGCGCGTTATTAGTAAACCTCGGCCAAGAGGGTGAAAAATATATGTTTTCAATTGCTCACAATTCTAGAGCACTGCACGGCTTACCGTATTTTTGAAATTTGCATTCAACTCTATAGTTTGTCCCATGAATATATGAATATAATAATTAATGTATGATAAGTGTAGATGTTTATCATATAATGTTTTGTGTAAATATCAGCTCAAATACATCATTACACCCACTCGGACTAGTTCTGATTTGCACTAGTAAATGCTACAAGACAACTATTTTACGATTAGCCATAAATATTAATTTATTGATGATTTAAACAGTCGATAGTGAGCCATTTTAATTAGGTTCGTTAAAATAATTGATTGTGAGGCATGCGTTACGAAGATATTAATATTATTTACAGCTCTAGTAAAATACCATTCGATTATTTATGTCCATTATAAATAAATGTAGAATCTCAGTCAAAATAATATTTATTTAACCCAACTTCGCTTAATAAAATATGAATATTTTAATTAAAAATAATTATCGAATAGTCCAATGAATCATACTAATACGTTAAACAATAAAAACGACCCCAAAAGCTTTACAGTTAGTCTCGATAATCCGACACCCAAATGTCAGATTGGCGAAAATGTCCAGATTAGGTATTAAAAGGAACAATATTAAAATTTAAAGAATAAAGAAAACTTATCCTTTACTGTGGTCTACTATTTTATTATTTAATGTCTAATATTTTTTTCAATATTGAGGATTACGTGGCATGGAAGGAGGTTTATACACTGCCAGGTGCCCCTGGATTCAGGAATAAAAAAACGAAAATAAATATGGATTATTAGACGGGTTGTATTATCGAGACTAAACTTAAATAATAAACTTATTAAATCACATTTTAATTTCTAAATTCAGATTCTCATCAGATATAAATATTATGTATGTAACTAAAAATTATAGAAACCTCGGTATAATAATATTAAAATAATTATTATATTACTAACATTTAATTATACACTTTTGTTAAATCGATTAAAAAGGATCTAGTCTGGTAAAAAAAATACTTCCTTACTATAACTCGCTGGTTAAAAATATCGCTGATTAATACCTACTTATTTAAATATTAGTGTTTCTTTATTGTAATATATTACTGAATATTTTGTTACAGAAATATAGGCTTTCATTTTAAATTATTAATATGCCATATTAGCTTTTATTATGATGATGAGTGTAAAATTATTGAAAGTGTTCACTTGATTTTTTTGTAAGTAAGCTTCTGATATAGATACAAGTTGTATTACAATATTTTTTGTATATTTTTGATTTAATCATCCATCGAAATGTATCATCAAGGACAAAATATGTTGTATGTGGAACAAGTTTTATAACATATTAAATATTATGTTGCAGGCAATTTGTTGTAGGTTGTGAGGAAATGTAGTCCCTCATTAAAAATCAAGTTCCTCTTTCAACAAGCCACATTCCCTTTAACACGTCCTGCTCATTGTTATATGTACAATCAATATATTGTCTTGAATAACTCAGGATCATAGAATCGTAAAGTAATGGGTGTTTCCATATGAATATAAATATTGTTTGTGGTGTTAGTATTTACCGGCGCCACCTTCTTCGTCGACCAAATTCGATTTGACGGCTCTGAAATGAAAAAGGGTACAAAAGGAAACAAACCTGGGCCCACCAATATATAAAGCCTGCATGCGCCTCATAAATAACACATTTATAATACCAAAACTGGTTAAAAACATCAATTGTAATTATGGGACGAAATGGAAGAAGGTATAAGAAATAATCATCGGTTCAAATATGTACGAAATGTACGGGATTTGAAGCTACTTTTTATATGAAATTTATAAACAGATCTAGGGGGCAGAAGTGCAAATATTGGTTTTAATTATTATCTGGTGTTAACCCAAATTTATTATGATTACCGCATATTAGTCTATTTACATTAATAAATCAACGTGTAATACCGGATTAACATCAGTCAACAATTAAAACCCATGCTTATAAAGCAACATTATTATTTTTTACTATACATACATAATAAAATAACAATATTTGCGTCGATAAACCTCATTGTAAGATTGTTGGAGCCATGGCCCACCGAAAAGTTTATAGGAATTACGGTCGAATAAGGAAATTTTTAGAAAAAATAGCAGATTTAGTCCCTTATTGGTGTCAATAAATTCATTGTCGTTCCCTTAAAATATTTGAACTTCAATTAAAAACATGTTGTATAAATATAATAGAATCTCTCATGAGGGGCAGAAATTATTGTGAACGATTAAGAGTGACACAGAATGGAAAAAAATATGTATTAAAATGTGTTTCATACAACGATTATGATTCTGAAATGCATAATGCTCGTAATGAAAGCTCCAGTAAATGAACTTTTATCTATAGAAGTGTCATGCAATATTACGTCGTACATTCGAATATGCCCAGTGCATATTCTAAACCCTATACATATACACTCCACATACGAGGGCTGTGACCACAAGAAAATTGTAGTCCCTAAAATCCAACATGTTCGATAATCCGACACTCGAGAGAAACAAGATTTTTCTCACAAAAACATCATGTAAAATTGTTAACATAGTGACATATTATTTGTCTTTGAATATATCGAGCAACTTTTAATGTCCCATATTAAGTGAAATACAGTGTAATGTTATTTGAAAGACCGACAAGTGACAGTTAAACATTTGAGCGGTAGAAGCAGCGCCCCAAGCGGCTGACACACGAAACATCTCATATACAATATGTCTTTTATTCAACTTAACTTATTATTTATAAGTTTGAGAATCTTACGTTTTTACTTCTTAGGTGATTGACCGCCTAATTCGAAGTTGTTTTATTATAATCATACGTCATAGAATTCATGAAACAACAATAGTATGTAAACAAGAACATAACCTCAAACGGCACACACGCTCAGCAACCAGAGACATTATGACACCATAGTGTTTACAATTAGTTGTATTTGATGCAAATACGGTCAGCGACCTTAAGCGTCATGATAACATTATGTTGTCACAGTTGATGTTGTTATTCGTTTGAACTTGACCTTGAAAATGAATTTAGTTTTTGTTATTCTATGATGACATCTTATATTCACACATTATCATAACCGATGATTCACAAACTGTCTTAATAAATTATTAATAATCATAATATTAGGTCCCCTTTTGGTATATTTATTTAAAGTTTTGATATTGGAATTGCATATTCGCCTTTAATTTATCTGAAGTTCAACCAAAGACAGGTTGTATCAGCTCATTGGCTCCAGTGTATTCATTGTTTGTTGACATTTATACAAGTGTTTTTTCAAGTCTTTGAATTATTTATACATACTTGAGAGTATTTCTCGGGTCCGTGGTGATTTAAAAGATGATAGTTACACGAGGAGGTTTAGTTGTGTACGTGTTGGGGGCGCAGCCTCTGTTAATTGAGGAGCTGAGCCCCCCTGGCTCGAGTGAAGGAGACGTGATGCCATCAAATTTGTATCATGCCACATTATATTGTGTGTACCTGTATTCCAGAATATATGGATTATAAATCAATTTCACCACTCCATACAGTCACTATCACGACCGAAATTAAAAATATTCATATTATATATTTTAGGTGTATTAATCATCGTGCAGAGGTGTAATTTTGACATCATAACAATATACAATGATTTATGTTCTTCCATATCCATGGCAGATTTTCGAGAGGTTTTTAAATGTAATTAAAAATATGTTACGAGCGGCCGTATTCAATATAATAGAATAGCTAGTAGTATTGGTGCGTATACGAATAGAGCTTGGTACCGTTGAGTCCAAATCTGCAAATCAGTTTTTTTTATTCATATGATTACTCACTTCTAAAATGACTTCAAAAGTATTCTATTGAATTATATTAATATTTTATATAGTGCTGCATTATCATCACTGCGACTTGGGATCCCCCGTAATGCTCTAGTGGTACTGCAGATATAATAATAATATGTATATATAAATAAATAAATACTGAATACGGCCGTCAGGATCAAAAGTCCAAAAATCCATTGCAATCACAATTCTTTTTAATACTTTGATAATCAAATAATATACCTTAGGTTTAAGGGAATCAGTCATATTATAACCATAGCTTGGCCAAGTGGGTGCAGTGAAGCACTGCACGGGTTATATTTTTACTAAATTGGTAAATTCTATCATTCTATTTCAAATCATTCTATTTCAAAAAAAATACAAAAAATAATATTTAACTGCCTCCATACATGTCGAAAGTTTGACATTTGCTCTACAAGAGAAACACAGAGTAGAATATGTCTTTTTTATCCATATAAAGAAATACAAATTTACAAAAAAATATCCTTAGAGTTAAAGCACATTTCTGGTGTGAAAAATCAATTATTGTGAATTTATTTTACAATATTTTATCATATTATGTAAAATTCCATTAAAAATGTACGACGGAGAGAAGTCATCAATGAAAATATGATCCAGTTAAGGGTGTAAAATGGGGATTATAAGCATTTTTTCAGTATTCTTCTCATCAATAGTAATGTGTAGATTTAAATCCGATTTCAAAATACATCCAAATAAGGATTTCTACTCGCTTATTCCATTTGTAAATCTTGTTTCAACTCTCACCATATATAAAACTGCGAATTACATACAATCTTACACAAAGAAGAAATAATTCATTTACCTTAAGCGAAAACTACAATTTACTACCAAATTAGGACTAACACATGGCGCCATAGAGAAACTACATAATTGAATAATTCGTCACGTTCAAAAGTGTTAAACGGGTGTTTTTTTGTTTGTAAAAAGTGTGTCTTTGAATAAATTTCACGTATTCGTCAATTAGCATTACAAACTGTCATAATTCTTAAAGAGGCGCCTAACTGGAAAGCGTTATGTCTGTTTATTTGCATTATTATTTTTTACAGGTAATAATAATCATCGACATTTTACCTCTTATTTATAAATAAAACTGGATTCGGAAGCTTATGATTATGAGCACCTCAATTATCAAATAATAAAGGTATCCTGTGCAGTGATCCAATACTAAAGAACATATTAGTATACACATATAAAGAGTGGACTTAAATGAACTAAAAAATATTATTAATTAAAAATTAACACGTGACATTCACTACTGAGTTTCGATTCCACAAGCACTATTAATATTTTTTATTTTTAATAAAAAATAAATTAAAAAAATAACATTTCATATATTTTTTCACATATATTTTGCGATACCCAAGCACCCCATGTTTTTAGAGTAAATGTCACTCTTTAAACATTCTCAGAAATTAATTAATACAACTGTGATTGTTTAATCAATGGTATAATATACCATAAAAGTTAAACATTAGCTCTATTAATATAAGAAACAAGGAGTAGATATTTAATAGTTCGTACAAGTGGATACACAAATCAGTTTTTTAGTATTGGATCACTGCACTGGGTAATTTTATAATAGTATTACAAACATTTGACACAAGAATCTAATTTATCAAGAGATGGAGTAATTAATATCATTTTTATATAGAAATTTGTTTGCTTTTTCAAATGATTCCGATAACCGATAACATATATTTTACTTTTTTGGATATATGCTGTTTTTCCACCGAGGTTTTCAATTACATTATTATACAATACAAATATTTTTCCCAATTTTAGAATAATATATTCATAAATTTCCTGTTTATTATGTCTTTTGGTGTGTAACAATTCATCCATTTAAAGATTTTCCACAGATTTAAATGACAAAATAAGACAGATATCGTAACATTAATTAACCCAGTAACTAATACACCTATTATTATTGAAAAAAATACTACCTTTAAAATACTACCATGATGATATAAAATTATAAGTTCGTTTTTATTTTATTGCAAATATCACATAGTTAAACGACTGTCTTAAAGTAAAATACCACCCAATAAGAGTGTTCAAGTGTTATGTCAACATTGTAATAAAACTAATGTGATAGTAAAGTTAGTTAAATAAACAAACAAGATGTAGACAGACAGACAGACAGATCGACGTCCTTTGTCTGTTCATATTATTAACCAGCCTGGTTATATTTGGTCAGTAAATAGAATTATACTGCAACTAGAATACATTTATATTAAAAATAAACTATGAACGTGTGGCCAAAGTTCATGTTCAATGCTATCACTGTTTAATATAAATAAATTAATAAATCATCTATGGCGACAATCTAAGTTAGATTGAGTCACATTTGTATCAAATATTTTGTAAAGATTGTCAAACATAATATACACTATCAAAATCTAAAAGAAAAGTATAATCTCGATCTTTTAAGTATTTTATTTTGTGTAGTTTTATACATAGATCGATTACGGATTTATGAAAAAAGGGCGTATTCCGTTATTCGCCCTTATTTTCGCCCAATCCCTCAATTATTATTTTAATAAATTATACTGAACTTAATTAATCATTAGTTGATTTTATATTTTAAATAAATGCTTTTCAGATTCGGTTTCTTTACACAGATCAATAGAGAATATAATTTTTTTTACAAAGATCATTTTACGGAAAAAGGGCGTATCATCTTTATCCTACTCAAACCATCAATTTATAATTTTAATTAGGATTCAATTGCATTGTTTTATATATATATATATATATATATATATATATATATATATATATATATATATATATATATATATGTGTGTCTTTGGAATCGAAACGCCCTTGATTGTAAAAAGGGTTGTAAGAATATTTTTTCAATAAATAACTACTTAATATTTTGAAAAACTAAATAAATACCTATCTGGCTACATAATTAATATATTTTAATTAAATCAAATAAACAATTAGCAATAAAATCTTGCGATGAATGTTAAAAAATGAGCGTCCAAAGTTTATGGAGCAATGATACATCATATTATTATTGAAATTTTACTAATAATACATAGTTAATTGTATCTAGACTTTAAATTCCAATCTTTAGATTAGATTCTTAACCAACAGCTTAGATCTTTACTCTACAAACTTAAGAAACAATGAGTACATCACAATTGGACAAATGCGGCAGTTGCAAGAAATATTACATTTTTTTACATAATTTGATTCATTTGATTTTGTATAAAAAATAGTACATACAACAAGTGTCCACCAAGCCAAGGATATTATGTACATAATAGGAATTTCATAATAAAAATAAAACATTTATATATGTGTTCCATTTATGGAGAACGATTGATATTCTGCACGTATACTTTTCCACAATGCCTTTATTATCTGTATAAACCAGTTCCTTGTATATAATATCAATTTAGAGTATTGTGCGACCTCGGTGACTTCCTTCTTGGATCCTGGAGTCCAGATCAAGGAAGAAGGTGGATTATTTCCAGTATCAAAGCCAGCTGCATTCTTGTCGTCACACTTTGCTTTCTAACTAAAGGTTACATTGCATACTTTGCCCGAGTACAGTGACAACACAGTCTTGCAAAATATCACCGCATTAAATCAAATTGAATACATTTCATACTTAAAATATGTCAAGAATTTATCGAGGGCCAATTCCAATGAGCTTATATGCATATAGATATGGCGGAATATTGCATGCCGCTTCTATAGATACAAGTTCATTTGCCAAATCTGTTCAATTTTTAATAACAAGTATGACATCGTCCTATTTGTTTTTTATTCCTTCATAAAAACGCCTCGCCCAGTGTATATTTGACTATTGCTGTTAACATTTCGGCGGATCATGGCTCCGATCTCTTAAACTTATGTAAACAGTGTTACTCAGTCAATAACAGACCGAATCACCTTCACATCAATCTGGTGCGGTTAGTTTTCTTAAAGTTATCATCAAATTAATTCATTTAGACGAGTATTACGTTAACATATAAATATTACGAAAATTGGTTTGATTTAGATTAAAATGATGAATTTTGTTAGGTTAGGTTAGGTTACAACTGTAGTGTTGCCATATCATAAAATCCTTTCATATATTTGAAATTCTTTTAAAGACAAATAGTATTTAAAGGCCATATTCTATATAACAGTGTAATTAGAGTGTGTTTGTGAGTCGAGCTAGAGCTGAATGTTATTGGTGCGTATACGAATAGAACTAGGTAGTTCTGGCTCTATTCGTATACGCACACTCTCGAATTACACTATTATATTTGCAGTTTAAAGCTGGGTGATCAAATACCTAATCACACTTGATTGGAATTGCCAACGGAATGCGAAAGTATTACGGTCGTATTTTGCAATACACTTCCCGGATTTTCCGGCTCAATAAAATAATATAAATGCAAATAATGTTTTAATGTTATCTCATATGCAATTAATCATTAAAAATCCATTTTTCTCAGTAGTCGGGAAATGCGTTTAAGAGGAAAATGCCCAACACTAATAAGAGCGTGTCGCAAAAAGAACAATGTCAGTATTTCTGTAACATGTACTGGACCATTAAGAAAATCACTTAACTGAGCATATTTATACATTGAGAATAAACAAAGGAAATTGTCTTAAAATTATTGAACTATAGAATTATTCCATACATGGATTATAACCAATGAACACGCTTTTTTAAAATCACCGCAAAATTTATTTGCTGAAGTAAATTTATTTGCATATGAACACTCATAAGAACTTTTTTTACAGACAAGACAAAAGTAAAAAAGGTTTAAAACAAAAATGAAAATTATAGAATAAAAAATATGTATAAATAGAATGTATACAACATGTCTTTTATTGAACTTAAAGTAATTAAATGTAAGGAATGGTACTTTAAATGTACTTCATTAATGGTCCAAGTCGGCTAGTTAAACTTATAAATTTTTAATTAAGTTTGAGAATCTTGCATATTTATTTATTAGGTGATTGACCGCATGATTTGGATTTGAAAAAAAGTATGGTACAGCGTAATTTCAACGAAAATACACTACGCATAATGCAAGTAAACAACAATACCTTGTTGACAATTTCGAATTTGAACTTGAACTTGAACCAATGCGATCACATCGCTCATACTTGTTTATTGTAAATATTAATAAAACCGAAGACCACTACTACCATAACAAATTATTTTATTATTATTAAATTATTTTTTATACGAAAAAAATCTCAGGTCCCTTTAGTCTATTTTTTAAATATCGTATTGGAATTACATAATAGCCTTTAAGTTATTTTAAGTTGAATTAAAGGTAGGTTGTATAAAATAAAATTAAGTTAAAATATAGTAAGGTGTATGAAGCAATCATTTATATGTTACTATGTAAAAGAATTGGTGCAAATGCGTTCCAAGTCGTTGTAGCCTATTCAAAAGAGAATACTCATAATATTAAGTAGTTATTGATTGAAAAAACACTATATGATCGCCTCGTTAAAGTTGTCTGGAGCGTATCGGAATTTAATGAAGTTAGTGGACTAAAAAGGGTTAAATTGAACAGGACACTCTTGTTGTTTTGTAGTCGAAAGAGGTATTTGGAACGTTGTGAAGACAATGCGCGTGTAAAAAAGTGGCGAGCGTCATGTATTTATGTATGATTGCGCCTGGCAACACCGGTCTTATAAATCCGAAGAGGGCGCCGCCATTGTCCTGTCATGGCGCCGCGCCAACGATTCGGTAGTCCTGATTGTCGGTCCATCTCATACAATACATACAAACAAACTAAAAAAAACATCTACAATTGTTGATTATTCTTCGTTTAGTTATTTGCAAAGTTCATAAGTGTCGGAATTGTTACGAATGGTCGTAATTGGGCGATACCACCCCAATCACTGCGATTTCAGACGCTTTTTATTTTATTTTCTTGGTGTGTATATCCATGAAGATGGTGGCGGAGATTAACTTTGTACTGAAAGAGTACATAAGTTGATATTTCCTTATACATATTGGTATCGCCATTGTATGGTCTTGCAACTATTCCGCCCAACTTGGACACAGTCGACCACTTTACATATTTTATACTCGACTACAGTTGCTGTTTTATCCGATTTATAGACCGGCCATATTATTCAACACAATGACTAGTAAATAGCTTTGTTAGGATGTGACAAACTAAATATTATCGTCATAAATCTCTAAACAACATTATATTGTGCAGCGTTCAAGGTGATAAATTGAAAGCTATTATGAATTCGACGGTTTATTGATACAAAAACAAATATAAAAATATTTTTTTGTAAGTTAAATATTTAATCTACAATATAAGTCTCCTTCAAACAATATTATTACTAAACCATTTTAATAATTTATCCTTCGGTGTGTTAAAAATTGCATGCGGTATGAAAAATATTGACACGTCTTCTTAATAAACATTGATGAATTCCTATTTATTTTTATTAAGGAGACCAAAAACCTTCATTTATTTATTTATATACGACCCGAGGTGCTTTTTAGACACAACAACGTGTTAACTACTATTACTAGTTACACAGGTCACCGACTTAATAATCAGTATTTACCTTACAATACAGGAAATCAGAGTAAACCTGGATCAAGACTATCGATCGGGATTTTATTAATATTATCTTCCAGTCGTAATAACGTATCAAATCAATTTCCAGCACCCAATTTATCAAATATTTCTATTAAAATTACTCTTTTATAAAGCGATGTACTAGTCTACTTCTAAAAATATTTAATTCCTAAACCGTTTTCATAGTTCGTCCTCTTTTTGCCCATAAAATTTGGTCATTTTATATAAAAATTACATATTCAAACTTATAGTGAAGACTTACTTTATTTTGTTTAGTAGTTTGAACGAGGTGATTTTTATTGTTTAATTTTGACTATATATCTTTTTCTCTAACAAAATATATAAATCGATACTTGTCTACTTTAAAAAGTATTATTACTAAACCATTTTAATAGTTTGTCTTTTTTCGAAAAAATTCGGTCACCCTATATTTATTTAACAAAGATGAAGATTTACTTTATATTGTTTAATTTTAACAATCAAATAAATGATTTTTGGTTCATATATCGATGTGTTAGTAAATATCTAGTTTTACTCTCGATAATCTTAAAAAATTGTAACCCAAGTTGTATTTTCATCAAAAGCTTTTTTTTATAAAGATTTAAACATATAATAATGTTACAGTCAAATTACAATAAAAGCTAATATGTCATATTAATAATATTTTTTGTGTTAAAATCCCATCGAATTAATAGAAGCAAGGATGGCCTGAAGTTAAATCAATCTAAAAAAACCACTAAGCATTTAAAAAATAAAAATGTGGGTCAAATAGACACAAAGAATATGACTTATATGAGATTCATAACCGGCTTGAAGCCAATTTACTATATGCTAATCAATAGACAAAGTTTATAATGGTAGAAAACAAATTTAGGGGCCAATTTATAACAATTTTCTTCAATTAAAAAAATTGACTAATCCGTTTAAAAGTCAATTAAATCCCGATTTTGATTAAAGCGAGTTTTTAAAGCGAATAGCGCAAATGTATCATAAACAATAAATTATGTATTAAATGTAAAATGACGCTTTAAGAATAAATCTTTTGACTGTGAAGATATAACGTAAGGTTGAATGTCCCTTCAATTGATTTTGATTTCATCGAATTATTTAATTTAATCCTTCCTGTCGCTCCCCATTCAATCCTCATAATATATAAATATTATACTGTATTATTGCTTTTTCTTTTAAATACAAACATAGTTCTGCCTAATTGATGAGTGATAAATCAGGAAGTGATTTTTTGATGTTAATAATATTTGGTTGAGTGTGACATGGGATCCTCCAATTACTATAATGACAGTCCTGAAGATATGCCGGGATCCTGGAGGCTGTAAAAAGAGGATTTTATATGTGGATGGACCCACTGCATATTATCTGACCGCTTCAATTCCAGTAGCCATATTTTTTTCAATGCGGCGCCATGCCTGAACCATTTAATACAATTGGGATTTCAAATCATATCCCAATTGATAAACAGGTGCGACTGGGATAAGCTCATCACAAAAATAAATTAATTATTTGTTGTATATAAACAATTTTATAACTAGGATCAGCCATTGTGATTTAAAGGGAAAAAATTAAGTGATCTTCACAAAGCAGTGGCGTAGCGAGAGTTTCTGCCGCCCGGTATCAACCCTAAATTTGCCGTAATCTACTATTTTTAATATTACTATTATTATTTTTGCAATATTTAATCAGGGAACACTAATTTAAGTGTCTAAATATGCATTCAAAATGTGTACCTTGCCGTTACCAACAAAACAAGAGAAAAAAAATATAAAGAAAACACTTTCATCTCATCTCAAAAATTAATAAAAAAAATACACACTGAATTAAGAAACCTTACATATCCAATATAATAAGCGCAAAATCTAATGGTTAATGTAAAGAAAACTATCATTTCCATCTCAAAAAATTAATCGGAATAGTCAGATCAGCTGCTTTCTCCTTGCCGCCCCCACATCTATGCCCCTGGGGGCAATTGCACCCCCTCGCCCTCTAATAGAAAGTACATACTGATATACATACGTAATTGCTTTACACTTCATTGTTGTAATAAATATCATATTATTTTGTTTTACTACTACTACTTCCTTATAATTACCCAAGACAATCATACTAGTATTTACCTTACAAACCAGGAAACCAGAGTAAGCCTGGATTCTATAAATATTAATCCCTACGTTTCTATAAATATTATTCCCGATCTATATACTGAGTGGACTTGACTGAGAATATTTTTTTATGGTAGGGTATCGCAAGAATAAGAGAAAATATATTATATTAAATAAAAATAGAGTTTGGCCCACCATCATGGAATCAGATGTTTCTGTGAAGCATTCAGTAGTGATTGTAACATGTGTATTATGTCTTTTAAATACGTAATTAATATATTTTTATTTGCGATCCCCTGCAAACCCTTAAAATTGAAGTCCACCCTGTATAATTAATTTTTTCGAACCCATGACCACGATTTTAGTAGTCAAATGCCTATATTCTATTCCAATAATAAATATACTATGCAAAATTAAAACCCAAGCCTCCTTATACACATTCTAGAAAGATTCTTCTCGTGTGATTCATGCAATATATAAAAAAAATTAAGATAACTTCCATATTGGTGTTGCCATAAATACAACAGGACTTTGACCCGTTGTTGTCGAAGAGATCATTTATATTATTAGATATATTTCGTTTAGCATAATCGGATGATAGGATTTATAATCAAAAGTAGTACGGAGTGCAGCGACCAGGTTTTGTGGGTGGAGGAGAATATTGTGGGTGGCAGCTACTACTGCGCCCACCTGTACCTCTACTAGATGTACACCTTTCAACAAATACTACATTAAATTATCCGCATCGACTGTTAAATAATCCAATTAATATTGAATACAAATCATGTTTTATCAACAATCTGACTCAAACGCAACAATGGATAATATATTACGTTGCTTGTCCAATTTTCATAGGTCGAAATGCCCACACTTTCCTGCCTGCCCACTCTTATGCAGGTAACCAGAAACTTATTAAAGTGTAAACCCATCTTAAGCTTGGGATTCCTACACTTCTATAGATAAAAGTTCATTGGTATAAATAATATAAAATTTATTGTATTATTAGATACACACAGGGCCGAAATAACTTACCGCAAACGGCTGTAATTTAACATATTATAGTGTAATATGATGACTAATCACAGCCATCAGGAATTTATTTCACATTTACAAAATATGCAATTTATTACAATTATAATTTTATACAATTATTACGAAATATGCAATTTTATTCCCTTTCTCAATCAATTTAACAACTGGTTATTTCTAGTATGGAAACACAAATTTATGAAAAGAAAAAAGTATAATAACGGATAGGGCAAAATTCCGGCAACCATTTTGAATGGACGCCATCATGGTTATGTGACTTTTAGATAAGTTCATAAAATTGGGTTGCGATTGGTTGAGGCAAAGCTGATATAAACGTCACAAAACCAATCAAAGTGGTAGCGGGACTTGTAATGGATTTCCAGGCATACGTCACCGTAAATATGATAGTAAAGTTACTTAGCTACACTTATGATCGTTTTTTTTGTTGGTTAATGCCTCGTCTGAGCCTCGGGCGAGGCATTAATTAACAAAAAACCGATCAAAAGTACAGCAAAGCAACTTTATTAGGGCCGATTTCTTCAACTCGTGCCACTCGGCGATTTACGCGACAAATGCGTTTCTCCAAGATGTAGCTCTTACAACCGGCTGTCGATATCGGCGTACTACAGCTAAGTCTCGAGCTCGTGCTATATTTCCCCATCCATTCCAGTTTCGTGACGAACTCGTCGCTGTTGAAAGTTCTCCTGAATGCCTGCGATACAAACATTGATTATAGCTTTAGCACGGTTTCAAGAAACGGAATATTGGTATATGACATGAGATTCGTACAATCTGTTGCCACGTAGCACACGATTTAACACGAGTTGAAGAAACCGGCCTTTGCTGTCTTTGCGGTGTGCGTTTGCGGCGACGCAAGCCTGGGAATCCAATGCTTAATAGAGTTGCTTTGCTGTACTTCTGTTCGGTTTTTTGTTAATTAGTGCCTCGCCCGAGGCTTAGACGAGGCATTAACTAACAAAAAATCGATCATAAGTGTAGCTAAGTAACTCTACTATCGTATTTACGATGATGTATGCCTGGGAATCAATTAATTTAGAGCATAACAAATCTTTCAACGTTAAAAGAACGAAGCGACTGCAAAATGCTAAAATGAAACTATTGGCTGACAACATATATATATATATATATATATTTATATATATATATATATATATATATACATAACTAACTGCTCATATATATATATATATATATATATATATATATATATATATGTATATATATATATATATATATATATACAAAAGGAAACAAATAGTTCATTTGCTGACACAATCTCATTCTTTAACATATTCATCTCAGTGATTCCCAGGCATATCATCATGCCCAACTCAGTAAGTTACCCAATACACTTATGATCGATTTTGATACTCGTCTAAACCTCGGGCAGCGTGGTAAAAATGGGCTCAAGCCACAGCTCACTTCTCTCTCTCTCTTATATATATATATATATATATATATAGGTTAACTGCAGTACTTTTGATCGGTTTTTGTTAATTAGTGCCTCGCCCGAGGCTCAGACGAGGCATTAACTAACAAAAAATTGATCATAAGTGTAGCTAAGTAACTCTACTATCGTATTTACGGTGACGTATGCCTGGGAATCAATTACTTT
>JAGTTH010000658.1:0-25636 GCA_022606485.1 Agraylea sexmaculata
AAATCGATAAAAGGTCCGCAAGCAAGTATCGCAAAGATGTTTCGCTAGTATTGTCTAATGAATTTATCATGATTAAGATATAAGGTGTACTAAATACCTGTAATAATATATTTAGTATTAACTATCACTATCAGGTATACATTATATTATGTACAAGTTCATCATTATGACATTATTAGTGGAAACCAGCTGCACATGACAACTGTCATTCTAACTATCTGCAATCATACATACCAATACATTTTCTATTTTATCAATTCATTATTATTCTGTGCAATTTATAGAATATGAACTAATTATCTAACTTATATATTTATTGAATTATTTTAAATAAAATAGTAAAGTAATATACATTCAAATATTACAGGTAATTTTCTTTATAACAAACCCATTTTCACACCCCCTATTCACAACTTATTGTTGATGATTTTTTTATCTTAATAAATTAGATAATTTTTTGGATTAAAGATAATCTGGTATTATTGAACGTCCAAATCAATCATTAGGCTCACAGAGTTTTTTGATTATTTACCTTAAACACATATTTTTCAATTGTAATATATTTTTTTGCTGTACTAGTGTAAATATATTACAAATAATGTGTCACTGATAATAAATAGACCTTTTTTTTTAATTTTCACGGGACGGGAATTATTTCACGTTTCGTTTAGTGTCGTAAATGAAATTTATGGTTTGTGTTGATTAATTTGCGTGACATTTTAAATACTACATACAATCTTTTTGGGTAAATACACTGTTATATGAAATGATTTTTGTAGAGAATTTCACACGCATTCTAAATAATTCATACTCTTATCGCAAACGTATTATAAAATCACTTTTGTATGAATAATTTCAACCGAAACACACCCAGAATACACATGATGTACAGATTAAAATAATTATTTAATAAAATATACAGAATATTTCATAAACAGTATAATTCTTTCTAGAATCTTATTCGTTATATGAAATAATTCTTCTGTTGGTACATTTACACAGTTATTTAGTTTATTTTATACCCGCCTTGTAACTTGGTTAAAATCCCTCTCCTTTTCTGCGTCACTCGTTGGGGGGGCATTTTTTCATAATTATTTATGTACGTTATGCGAATTACTCATTATAGAAGGTTCCGCTGTTTGGTGTTTAAAAAATATACATATTTATTTATAAATACATATATTATTATATCATACTGCAGTACCAATTGAGCATTACGGGGGATCCCAAGTGGATAATATAATGAATCATCACCATAGCTCGACTAAGTGGGTGCACTGAAGTGCCTTGGATTTAATTTTTATTAAATTGGTAAATTGTATCATTGTATTTAAATTCTTGGATATTTACACGTTGATTATCATACAAAAATATATTAATTATAATATTGAATGTGGCAAATTTCAAACATATTAATTTTATCCTATTAATATTATTATGTAATAATAAATAGAATAATGACTTTTGTCGAGTATCAATTATTCTACATATGCCTGCTTCAAAATAATTGAATTATACTCAACATTTCACACGATTTACTTTCTTTTATAGCTATATTCTTGTAATTTTACATGAGCTATTTAAACAATTTAAATATTACTCGTTTAGAGAAGCATTCCGATGCGTATTTGTAAGGAAGTAATAAATAATGACGAGTGTTTTGTGCGTTTGGTGACTTCACTACATTAAATGGACATGTCGTTACCTAAATTACTTATAATTTTAAATGTAAGTATATTGAATCACATTTGAATGTATTCAATAATTTGTTTGCTTTGTAGTCAGGGTTCGTGTAGTTATTTGAATCTTAATAAAGTGTCCTGTAAGTGATTATTGTTTTTGTATTGTGTTGCCAAATGGCAAAGTATTTATAGATGTCGTTCCCATTGAAATGAGTTAAATATGTACACAAATATACACAAGATAGTCTGTTGTATTGTATTTATATAAAGTTCTATTCTAGGTGAACATGCTAAAGATTTTCAGTCAGAGAATTTTCAATACCACCGTCTGGTTTGCAAGCGAATTTGATGTTTTCTTAGTCGACAACAATGCGAAATATTATAATTAGAATATTAATATTATATTATAGAATCATTTTATATCAATGGGTTGGTGGAAAATTGTCTTAATATACGATATTAAATTGGCTGTAACGTGCTAAAGGACGTATAATATATTTTTTAATTTTATATACGCACCGAGGGGCTTTTTACAAATTTGGATTTTTTAGATTTAATTGTCTGTCGGTGATCTTAACTATACGACTTAATAATCAGTATTTACCTTACAATGCAGGAAATCAGAGTAAACCTGAATCAACATATTAATATATTCTCGATCTCCCAGTCGTAATAACCGATCAAATATTTTTTTTTACTTGAGTCGGATTTGAACCTATGACCACAGTATTTGCAGCCACGCGGCAAGCAATTAATCGAGATAATGAAGATATTAATAATAATTTCACAAACATATCCCAAATAATCTTATTGATTGATTGATTTATCAAGAACCTTATCCCGTGATCTGGTTATAAATTATTTTTATATATTGAATTAGCATGAAGAGTTTTTCTTTGTGTATTTTGGGAGCGACTTTTCTATAGACGCTGCATTTTCTTTATATGAATCCGTCCGGGGCCCCGAGAGCACTATTTCTGTTATACGGGCCTCCAGGTAGAATGTGAGACGTCATCGCTGTGGTCGCAGTTACAGTACGCGACGTGCGGAAATTATATACATTTCAAGCATTTCACCACTCCAATATACATATTTACACTACATCACAATGAAAAATATGTCACCTATTTCCATATACCTACTCTACACTATTATTACATATTTACATGCATAACTATCATATTACACGGGCCTCCAGGTAGAATGTGAGACGTCATCGCTGTGGTCGCAGTTACAGTACAGTACGAGGAGTGCTTGAGATGATGATTTTTCGCATATCATTTTCCCGATGGAGTGCAATGAAGCTCGATTAATCACAATGAAATTTTGTTCATGCCTTAATAATCGTTTGATGTTGGTACATCTCTGGCCGTGACAATAGTAATAGAGATAATATATAATAAATTCGACGTATTTATGTTCGTCGATGTTGTGGTATAATGTCCATTGACTGGCAGCATCTCTCTAATACTGGCCTCGCTCAGTAGCGCCCGGGACTCCGGACCAACAACTTTATACTCTATATTCTCTCTATTATATTCAATCACACCTCTTATCAAGTATTCTTTCACTTCATTCATATCAATAATACCCAAAAACATTTTAAATATCCCCTTCACACACTCGAACTAAAGTAAAAATAGTAATACGCACACTGCTATTGACTCTTTTTAATACATATATGTGATAATATTGGATTTTGCATATTTGCACTGGCAACGTTGAATCAAGTAAAACAGGTGAGTGTCATTTACTTCATTCCGATGCATTTATGGTGACTCATCACCATTAAACTGTATCTACTTGTAATTCTATATTATATGTACTTAATATCAACAATTTATATGAAATATTTATTTGTGTACAAAATATTACATTACCGAGTCTGAGAACTGCGCACTTTCCACTGATTTATTTTAATATTTGATAATAAACTAATAATTTTATATTCATTACAGAGCGATAATGATGATAATTCATTCAATAATTATACCAATAATGCAAATATTCGTATAAAATGTTCCTTGTTTCAAAAATGTGTAAATCATTTGTAAAGTAATTGTCGAATTCAATATAATAATCTATTAATAGTGTGTGCGTGCGATTCGTATGCGTGTACAGTAATACTACCAAGCTAATCTAATCTATTCGTACACGTACGACTCACTATTATATCGAATACGACTGTAAAAGTCACTAATCACAGCTATTTACAGAAGGTTAGTTATGTTTAAAGTTTGACATGGTTTATTTATGACTATATAAATTTTAATTAAAGAATTAAATTATAAATAATTAACATTTACACTTGTTTCATGAATGTGTAGAGCTAATGTCAAATATTTAACGCGAGAAGGGGTGAGTTGAAATCCGCAAATGGCTGTGATTCATGAATAGTTTTACGGTGTGACCAATTATGGCCTTTGGTGCATAATCCGATAGGCTGAGTGACATTTACTCTACATGATCCTGAAATTGTATACGTATTTTGTATGAATATTTGCATGATTGGCTTAAATACTATTATTTAATTTTATTGTATCGTTGTTCAATTCCAAAATGTCGCCTATAAATTAATTTCGTATTATAATGTATGTTAATGATAATTTCCACTCAAAATACAAACTACATCAATAATAACCACGATATATATATATATATATATATATATATATATATAGTTATATATATATATATATATATATATATATATATATATATATATATATATATATATATATATATATATATATATATATATATATATATATATATATATACATCAAATAAACACGTTAGGCTATTATATATATTGTAATATTATTAATTTGTGATTGTAAATTGTCTTATCAAGCATATTATAAACGACACCGCCTCATTTTGAATTACGTTTATCTTTGTTTATTACACTTTCAATATCGAGTTGATGATAAAAATGACGGCTGGTTATTCATCATATTCATTATGAACGTACTTTTCTTGTCTTCTGATTAAAATGCGACGAGGCTTTTTGCCGAAGGAAAAGGTTGACTTTTTACTCTTCATTCCCATCAACTCTGCTCCATATTAAAAAAAAGGGAGAACAATCTCTGAATGCTTTTTTTTTGTAAAAATCTCATTATATTTCAGACAATTTATTCAGTTTTTGTTTCAGGATATATATTTAATTATTTTAATCAGAAAATTGAATTTTTTTGATCGTTCAACGCAAAATTTATTTATATACGGCTATAGACGACTTTTTTTTTATTTCTAACTAGTCATCTATTATACGTATCCTTTTACTATTTATTTTTTGACCCAAATGTGCAATGACAGTGGCTTATTGTTATTAGCGGAAATATATATGATATTAGTTTTTCAATTTATATATGAAAATAATACCTGCAGTGCTCTAATACTGAAAAAAAAATGTTTCTGTACCCAATTGAATGAGATATAGTAATTGATTTTTTTCCATTATTACATATAAACCTTTGAATATATATGTATAAAATGAAGTGCTTTGATATATTCGAGCACTGCAACGATTTCCTTTATAATATTGCTTTATTGTGATTTTATTATAAATCTCTGATATTTACACTAAACATTATATGATATACATTTACACTCATATTGATATTATATTTACTAATATTATTATGTTATTAGATTGTTCTATTAATATCTGAAAATTCAAATTGAATAACAAATTTTAACACATGTAAAAATGTAAGCCGCGCAGTGCTCTACAATTGTAAACAATACAAAACCTGTTTTCTCACCGTCTTGGATATAATTCATCATTTATTACGAACAAATTAAAATTGGATCCTTTTCATTAAAAAAAACTCGTATTTTATCTACAAATTCACCCTTTGTTGACTTTTAACAGAAGTTAATAGATTTTTTTTGTCCATTTCTGGCACCGAGGTTCTTTTGTCTGGGTATGCTCATGAAAATAATCGAGTTAAATAAATATAAATCCAAAATAAAAGAAGATGATGAAATAATATAGTGGACTTTGTGTTCCTGGTGTGATGAATGACTATTTGATGGATGTAATTGAATCAAGCCAATTTATTTGTTGATCTTGCCACAATACAATCATTTTATTAATATTTATACATGTATTATCTAAACATCATAATTATATTTTACAAATAAACCCATTGAATGCTAGCGTTCCATATAAATGTTTTAAATTTAACATATTCTACTCTTCATTTCTCATGTCTGTAGAGCAAATGTTAAACTAACCTAACATAACCCAACTTAACGCTAACGGCTGTGATCAATGAATTTATACAAATAGAAATATTATACGTATTGTTTTCATAGATTGGAACATGGCCGGCACTACTACAGGCGCATATTATACATACACTTATACACATATGTGAGCTGTGGCCACCTGCAACATTGCAGTCCCTAAAATCCGAGACCCACACTACGAAACGACACATTTTTCTTACAAAATCATCCTCATGATAATTGTAAATTGTTTACATAGTGACATATTATTTATACTTGAATATATCAAGCAATTTTTAATGACGCACTTCACCATATTAAGTAAAAATTTTGCAAGAGACAGATAAACAGTACGAGCGGTAAAAGCGGTTGTCATATGAAGCCTTTGGTGATAAATTCATCATCATCTCTCACGTTATTTATATATTATTGACATATCTTTACATAGACGCTAATTATTGACTGTTATTGATTCATACTATGAAAAATATTTACGAATGTTGCCATACCAAAAAAAATAATACATATTTAAAATACCAAAAAGGCTATTAAACGTATTTGAAAGAGTTCTATGAATATATAATATAATATATAATATATAATCATTATCACATTTTACAATATAATTCTAACCATCGCAAGTAGAAAACTACGTATCCGATTGTATTGAGTGACGTTTACACACTATTCTACGGTGACTTATTAATATTTTAATTAAATTCCATACAAAAGAAAAATATATCTGCTAAAATCTAAAAAAAAAAAATATTGGAAACCCAGTAAATGAGATATAAACATATTGTGTGGGAACACTTTCTATGCGCTCGCATACTTCATTCAACTTTCTTTTATATCAATCACTCTGAGGTAAAGTATCGCATGTCACATTGTTGTATTATACAAACACAACGAACAGACTCTGTATATTTTATTCATGTAGATAGTTGTGTAGTAGGATTATTGGAAAAACTTTAGAGCAGATCTACGGGACAAGACATGGCGCCATTCAACACAATTCCATCACAACACAACTAAATGGGGATTAACAACCCTTTTATTGAATACAAACACCCCTGGATATTAGGAATTTAATTATGGTTTTGTTTTACCCGCTTAGACAGTAATTTACAACAATGTTAAAAGCCTGAAAATGCATCTCGTCTGCATGAATATGATTATGAAATGCTCTGTAACGTGTTGAATACTATGTATGCATGTATTAACATAGTTACTTTGCTCAATGGTATTTCTCCAATTAACAATAAAGCCATGTATAATTTATATTTATCAATAGGGTATTTTTTAATTGAAATTTTCAATTGTTAATCTTTTTATGTATTATTCTTCTTGGTTTAATAATAATTTCAATCGATATGTATTAATTATAATTAGATTATTATTTTTCCATATGGCAACACCGCACTTCATGTCAGTGCTTTTGAATTTTATATATAAGATAGTTTACGATTAAATAAATGCTATTGACCAAGACCAGAGTGTGTTAGAGTTGAATAGTATTGGTGCGTATACGAATAGAGCTTTTAGTACACCAGCTCTATTTGTACACTTTCATTACACTATTATAATATTCAATACATGGTCAATTAGGACCAATTTATTATTTTTTGTATAGAAACAAACGGCAAACAAATTTCAAATGAACCCGTTCAATATCTCGTATACGTTAAGAAGTATTTTCATTTACATATTCTCAATTATTATATAATATTAATTAAATAGTTAATGTTAAATCTTATTTTACGTGGACGATTTATTATATCGTTACCGCCAATAAGAATTCCAGACAACTGTAAATATCAAGATGGTGGACCAAGCAGATGAGTCTGAATAAGACAATTAGTGTTGCCTCTGTCAATGCCATCTTGATATTTATGATCCCCTTGTCTGGCCTTCTAATATCGGTGGTGTGGGTTATATTTGTTTAAATGTTATTGTATTTAAAAATTAAATTAACACTCGCTTTATTTTCATACATTTCATTCTAACATTGCTCGGTTCCATAAAGTCTTAAGAGCACACACAATTTTGATACTCATAGCTCAATACATTAAGAACTATTTTCCATATAAGACACGTTAGGTTATTATTCAATTACTAGAGTAATTATAATTGAAATTTTCAATTTGTTAATGTTTTTTGATGCCCTACTTGGTTTTTTAATAGGACGGTAATAAGATGTATATAATTTTTTTCATTCAGAAGATGTTTGAATTAAATTATAAAAAAATAATTTAAAACGATTTTCAAATTATGATGACAACACTCATCACAATATTTAAAAAGCGAGTTCCCCGATAAATATTGTTATTTGAGAATTGTTATTTATTATGCATTATTAAATATCTCTAATATTATTTTGAAATCAATTTAATATTATTATCATTAAAATACCCTAAATTAAAAATAAAATGTATTAATTGTAGTAAAATAATTATATAAAATATTATTCTTTCATCTGGTAACACTGATGGTTGAGGGATGCAACCGAACAGACAGACATATAACATACACACACGTGTATGTATATCTATAATATAATATAATACCAAGGGCTTGCCGTGAGTATGTACATCGTGAGTTGAAAACTGTTAGTTACATAATGAAACTCACGACATACACACCCGTTAGTCCATTATATATATTATAATGTGGAGTTTTATCGATATTTATTTCCCTCCGCGGTGGAATACGTTGTTCTTTATTTATCTAGGAGACCTCCCGCGTGTTTTTATCGTTAAATCTTCACACGTGTACAGTTCAGCCATTTTTAAACAATGTTTATTTAGTATTCAGTTATAGACTCAAATATAATTAAAACATTCATCATGTATTTGTTAAAAATATATAATAATGGAATGTGAGGAAAAAATCGAGGGACGTTTATTAAAAGCATAGTGTGGATTGTTTTATAATATATATTCCATAACTTTTCTCTAAACATTTATTAAATGAATATATAATGTATAAATAATAAAATATCTTCGATTGATCGATTCGATACGCGTTTCAGCATCTTGGGAAATTATAATTAAATTGTAATAATATCCTCTTTCACAGCACGTGTCGTTAATTTCATCGGAATTAATAAAATATTATTTGAATCAAAGCACATTTCTCTTTATTTTCTGAGACGTTTAAACGCCCACTTTAAATACTCAAATAATAAAAAATCCACACGAATATTGGTTTTTTAAAAGTGTTAATTCATTGTCTGTCTGTGATCTTAACTATTACTAGTTACACAGGTCACCGACTTAATAATCAGTATTTACCTTACAATACAGGAAATCAGAGTAAACCTGGATCAAGACGAGCAATCGGGATTTTATTAATATTATTCCCGATCTCCATTATTTTACTTGAGCGGGATTTGAACCCATGACCACAGTATTTATAGCCACGCGCCTCATCCCCTGAGCTATTACGCTGGTATTGTATGAATTATACGCCCGTATTCAATATAATAATATACTACTGAGCTCTTTTCTATTCATATACGCACCAAAACTATTCAGCTCTAGGACGACTCATATATTGATAGTTTTGAAGTAAAGGTTCTGTCAAAGTGGAGAATTTCAGCTGTCACTGTCAACGTGATGACTTGATTTTGACAGCTGGAATAATTGAATTTGATAGTGACAGCTGTCAAAATCGAGTAATACAGCTGTCAAACTGACAGCTGGAATTATCCATTTTGATAGATCATTTACTCAAGTAATAGTGACAGAACTATAGACACTATCATGTATGCATTTTAGTGAATACCGCTGTTAGGAAATGTATTTTTTTAAATATACCTTTGATAGTTTCTCCTTTGCTTCAGGATTGGCGGCATCTTTTTTTTAAATTTCCTCAGTATTTACCTTACAATCCAGGAATTCAGGCCATCAATCAGGACTTTATTAATATTATTCCCAGTGTTAATAACCGATAAAATTAATTGACTTGAGCGGGATAATAAATAGAATTAGATGTGAAATCAAAAGTGTGTATGAATAATATAATAAATGTGTAGGTATTATTGGGGGTGGTTGTGGATGTGAAGGGTGTTTAATCCGGTCCATAAATCACAGTGTCGATGTAATTTATTCTACAAAATCTGTATACCTATGTATGTTATTCAATTTATATTATTATTCACACCCTGTCTCGTATTATTAAACGGTACACATTATTATTTAGTCCGTGCAAACAGGACACGGACCTAATAAATTAGCATTAGTTGCCATCGCCGACTCTTTGTCATTATACAATTAGCGATCAAAGTGAAAGTTTCATAAAAATACTTATATGTATATATTTTGGACGAAGAGGTCACCCATTTCCCAGGCTTTCTAATAAATATTTTTATTATTGTTCGCTAAACTAGGCTTATATTATGATGGGTCAGTAATTCAAAGTACTTGAAATATTACTGTGTTTTTTTATTGTAATATGTAATTTTAGAGTAAATCTGGATGAAGACTATCGATCGGGATTTTATTAATATTATTTCCGATCTCTCGGATGTAATAATCTTTTTTTACTTGAGCGGGATTTGAACCCATAACCATGAATATTTGTAGCCAGGCGCATTATCCCCTGAGCTATTTTGCTGTTTTTTTGTAGATATCCTTATGTGTTACTGAATAATTAATAATATAAAGAACTTAGTAGGAAAAATACACACATTTTAATTATTTCATATAATTTTATACTTGTTTATATACAAGGGCTTTTTTAGAAGGTTTTTACAATTTTTTACCTGTCGATGATCTTAAATATTACTAGTTACACAGGTTACCGACATTATAATTCACTAAATCAGAGTAAACCTGGATCAAGATTTTATGAATATTTTTCCCGATCTATCAAACGTAACAATTTTTTTTTACTTGTGCAGGATTTATACAAAGGCTTTATCCCTTGAGCTATTAACCTGTGTATATTATAATCAGACCTAGGGGTTGGAAGTGCAAAAACTTGATTCTATTGATAACTGATGTTAACCTGACCTTACACGTATACCTACGGACAAATTAATTCATTAATTTATTTAGTACAATTACCGCTTATCATGAAACTTACATAAAATTTTTTACACTATTATAAATTTAATGAGAAATGATTAAAAAAAATCAGTTCAATATTATTTTATTTTCGATGTAAATAGCTCGACTGGAGATTCTGAAAAAAAATACGTGGATAAGGTTTTTTTCGTAAAAGTCGTAGGGTGTGTGGGATTTTCATCGAAACACAATTGCGTCATACTTTTTTCGCGTTCTATAAAAAGACGGATTTAATGAATAAAAATTGTAATTAATGTAGTTGAGGAAAAATGTAAGAGTTATGAAAGCCCTCAAGGTTTTCGTCACAGTGCAGTGCACTTGGGGTTATTTAAAATATACTTTTAGCCAAGAAGCAAGCGAAGCAGCAGGAAATATGGCAGAAATCTTTTTTTACGAGGCTCTTACAGAATAAAGGAGTCCGTAAAAAAGAAGGGAGTTTTACAGGGAAACCTACTTTCACACAAAGTAGTTCCGACTGATTAACCTGTCACTTTATACAGACTACCCCCTTTAACCCTCACACCACCATCTTGAAACAATCACACGGCCTATAAAATAATATCTGTGATTAAAAACTACTACATTCAATACATAATGGGAAGGCGGAATATTAACATTTGCTAATTTTATATTTGTTTAATATTTCTCACTAGTTTAATGATTCATTACTCAACATATTCCCTTAAGTAATGGATTCTCAGGCATACGTCACCGTAAATACGATAGTAGAGGTACTTAGCTACACTTATGATCGGTTTTTTGTTAGTTAATGCCTCGTCAGAGCCTCGGGCGAGGCACTAATTGACAAAAAACTGATCAAAAGTACAGCAAAGCAACTCTATTACCGTCTTTACGGTGTAAGTTTACGGCGACGCACGCCTAGGAATCCCAAGCTTTATTAGAATAAACTCCTCTGTACCAACATCGATTGGGTGTTGCTATATACAAAAAATAATCTTGCATTGTGGAAAATATTCTCAAATAAATTATAGGTTTTTTGAAACTCACGAGGCCATTAAAAACCCCCTTTAGTGAGAATTTTATCACCACATTTATTTTGATAGTTAATTTAATTATTTCCCAGGCAGTTGAACCACTGACCGACTATACTACTGGTTTTTACATTTACCCCAAATATAATTTATCACGCAAACTGACATAAAAAAGCATTAAATATTGTTACTATGTCATAAGCATTGCTATTAAACTAAAAAATAATATCCATAATAGGCTAAGGTGTGTGGTTTGTCATTTAATATGAACATCGTGAGTTTCAATGTGTTATCAACTAAAAAAATTTACTATGTACTCTCGGAAAGCCTTTGGTACATTATATCACAATTTAAATTGATGTGTTGAGTATATGCGAAAATAGTTCTTAAGGTATACACGATTAATTATTATAATCGTAAACTGTTAATATTTATTCCGTAGAGATATACATATTTTAATCAAACAACACACGGAAAACAAACAAAAACATATTCAATAATACAACATATTTTTCACAATAACTGCACATTAAAACATTCAATCGGTGCTTTGTTTTTTTTGGTATTATTTCAAACAAACTGTTAAAAATATTAATCTACCGTGAATATGTGTACAGTTGAATGCGTTAAAATAGTATAATATTTCTACAGAGGTATTCATTATTTTCACAATATGCATTCTGTGTATCAAATGGCACTTTTCCATGCGTTATGATAGCATTTTTGTATGGAAAATGGTTAATCCATGAAAAAATATATAAATATTATGTAATTTGATTTTTTAAATATTTTATTCTTAAGTATTGCGCGACTCATTCACTATTTTCTAGTAGTGACTTAATAATCAGTATTTACCTTACAATACAGGAAATCAGAGTAAACCTGGATCAAGACGATCAATCGGGATCTCGATCTCCCAGTCGTAATAACCGATCAAATCAATTTAAAAATGTTTGATTTGAAGCCACAGTATTTGTAGCCACACGTCTTATCCCCTGAGGATATTATTTATATTTTACATATTAGATTTTTTAAGCCCTTTCCTCACAGATGTATTCTAAAATGTCTCTATAATTAAGGTTAGATCGCCACCGCACCGCGTTGTGTATAAAACCTTGTTTGATCGCGACACAATATGTGTATAATAATAGGAGTTGTTGTGTGGTTCATAATATAATGTTCAGTGCCACCATTTGTCAGGTGGGGTGGTCCCGGAGTCCTGCTACTTGCTACTTCCACCTGAGGGGGCGGCGGGCGCTCGTGATGGATGGAGTCATCTTCAGGGTGTCTCTCTCTACATCTACAGGCTGCTACACATCTTAGTTCATTATCATTCAGATGTAACAGGAAATTGAGCATTTCATTATATCCCACTCTTTTACCTGAAACTCTATAAACGACTCAAGTATGGTATAAAAAGTCACATTATTAAATTTCACTCCACTCAATTTAATTATGTGATTATTCTCAAGCTTGTATCTTGTAGTACGCAATTTCATTAAAAAAATATATAAAATTTGGCATTTACTCTACTAAACACAAAGTATATTATTTATTCGAGTCAATGAGCAATGCAGATGTTTTGAGATTTGGCCAGTTATTTATAATAGGGTAACCATTGTGTCTAAAATATCACTTAATATGATTTTCAATACATATTCTGATCCTCTCTTCTAATATTTTTTACTTATTTTATTAGAATATAAAGCTAATTAAAGTTAACTAGAGTTACGGTGCTGTAAATTTAAGATAAGACCATTATATATGATATTTATTTAAATAATACCTTAGTATTTGAAAGTTGACTTAAACTGTATGTTTGTACGTATGAAGATCCCGATGGAAAAACAGCATCAAAATCGCAAAAATATATTGTATTATTAATTAAAAATATGAATAATGCTTTTAGAATCGAGTTTGGGCCACCATCTTGGAATGATCTTTTCGTATGAAGTACTCAGTAGTGACTGTCGCGTTTATATTGTGTCTGTTTAATATTGTTTTGCACAGATCGATAGAGAATTTGGAGGTTATTTCAAAAACTTATTTAAATTTCAAAAAAATGTAAAATGAACATGTTATTTAGTATCAAGTATAATTTAATTCATACAAAGGATGTCGTGATCACCCTGATAATTGTGCACCGTCAAGCTTAGCATTAAATGTGTGGTTTTGTATAATTTGCAGATGGTTTCAGTGATAATTGTGTGAAGGATTTTGTGTATCTGGGGAGAGCTTTTTCAAGGGATGGTAGTATCGATTGCGAAATCGAGAGAAGAGTGTGTGCAGGAAGAAGAGTGTTGGGGGGGACAAAATTTCTGGCGAGGAGTGACTTTCTGTCAAAGAAGGCGAAACTCACGATTCGCCGGGCAGTGTTGGCCCCAACAATGCTGTATGGATCGGAATCATGGGTATGTCAGGCGAAGCATGAGAGCAGAATCAACGCGGTTGACATGGATTACTTACGCAGCATGTGTGGAAAGACCAGATATGATAGAGTGAGAAATGAAGAAGTGAGGAATGAATGTGGAGTAAAGGAATCCATGTTACAACTTCAGGAGAAGAACCTTCTGCGATGGTTTGGACATGTCGAGAGAATGAGTGATGGAAGACTGACTAAGGTGATTTATGTGGGCGAGATTAGCGGAAAGAGAGGAAAAGGAAGACCGAAGAAGACGTGGATGGATGTGGTTGGTGCTGCTCTTAAGAAGAAAGCAGTTAGGAGCACCAAGAATAAAAGAAGATGTATGACTAGAATAATGAATCTAGAGGAAGCAAGGGAGATATGCAAGGACAGGAGTGAATGGAGAAAGATCGTAAATTTATAAATCTGAGTGCAGCAACAGACCGGGCCAACCCCGAAAGGGAGTAGTGCGTCACGATATATATATAAATAAATAAGAAGGCTTCGTATTTTATATTAATTTGATTAAGTCAATTAGAAGAATTATCAAACCTCGACCAAGAGGGTGAAAAAACAGGTTTTTGCTCACAATTATAGAGCACTGCACTGCTTATATTTTATTAGTATGTGGTAAAGTGTATTATTCTATTTTATTGTCTTATAACATAATAATATCAATTGTTGTTCCGTTACTGTAGCTGATTGATGACCTTATATATTTTCCCTAATACTAATAAGCTACTGTCATTGCACATTTCGGACAAAAAAGATTAGTTAGCAAGGTAGAAATAAAAAAAAAATATAATTTAAAAAAAACTCAATATATAGCCGTGTATAAATAAATGAGAGTAATTAAATTTTGCGTTGAACGATCAAAACATTTCAATTTACTGCTTAACATAATTAAATTCATATTCTGAAACAATTATAAATTGTACGTAATATAATGAGATTTTTATAAAAAAGCATCCTACTCTATAGTTTGTCCCATGAATATGATAACTTTAGATATCATATAATGTTTTGTGTAAATAATAAAGCAGAGCACGAATACGTCAAATCACTCCATTACACCCACATGGACTAGGTCTGATCACATATTGATCAAATTATTAGTCTTTTCAATGCATTCTAACCAACAGCATGGATTTAATAAAATCATAATAACCTCATCTTTATAAAAAATAAATAAAATTGCTACTTAAGTATAAATATATATTATTGTATAGTGTTGCTCGAGTGTTTGCTTCACTTTTTTTATGTTTCCAATACGGATTCTATGAGATAAAGCACACACAGAAATATATATACTCTTGTATAGAGTGTGATAAAGAGGGAATGTAGTGTGGAAAGAAGGAAAAGGGGGATGAAGAAAGGTAAAGGATAAAGCGAAACCACAAAACTACTACACGAACCCGCACTCTGGAAACAAATATCAAATACATATTCGTAGGAATTAAAAAGTGAATATTTATAGAGATGTGTATTGGGGGATGAGGGATGTTCACAGACATTTCCCAGTAGCCATATAAAAGTTAAGGGTGGTTCAGAGAATACAAGACACTTTATACCGAGCCAGATACTTCTTCTGGGATTAACTTATAAAATGTATTATCACATTTCACACTTAAATCAGCGATCACGTTACATTCATCATTATTTTTAATTGAAATTTGCTTTTTAAATATTTAAAATATGAAACACACGCATTTTTTCCTCTATCCCATATATTATCATCATCAAATAAACACGTTAGGCTTCTATTATTATTATTATAATGCTTTGGGATTTGCAGCTTGTTTTTTTATAAAAATATTATTTTTTAGTTATTATTTATTACAATGTAACCATTGTGTATGAGTATTGCAATTATAAGGGTCTTTTGTTTGAAGTATTGACATTGTTATTGTTCCACATTCAAATGATATTTTATGGTTGTTGTGTTTATGGTTAATGTTTTGAGAATTGCTATTTATTATGCATTATTACCAGAGACCGTCGCCAAAATGTGGCTGTAAAAAGCTAGCAAAAATGGGATTTTTTATTATATTGTAGCACTTATATTTTTATTACAAAATCGCTCATAAATTAATTGATTTATTCAAGCTGAAATATTAATATTTTTTATTAAATTAATGATTTCCTTTACATTCGAAAATTGAAAAATAAAGTTAAATGAGCACATAAAATTAATAATAATCGGATAATAT
This sequence comes from Agraylea sexmaculata, assembly GCA_022606485.1. Taxonomy (NCBI): domain Eukaryota; kingdom Metazoa; phylum Arthropoda; class Insecta; order Trichoptera; family Hydroptilidae; genus Agraylea; species Agraylea sexmaculata. Next base: position 16,594 of record JAGTTH010000658.1, read on the forward strand.
TTATATAAAATATAATATTTATTATAGGGATTGTAATAAAAAATATCCTTCACTTTTGTATATTAATTAATCTCACATTTAGAGACATTTTTTGCAAATAAGAATTAATAAAAAAACGATATCCTACACCTACGTATCAATGTAATAATTTTGTGAGGGCCAGTAAAAAAAAAACAAAAATTAAAATAAGCATATTAATTATTTCTTGCTTATGTATGATTCGCCTTAGAGAATAAATCCCATATTGAATAATATAATATAGTGTTTTCCGAGATTGAATGCAAACTTTAAATCGTGTAGCTGTGAGCTGATCCGCAAATTCAATTCAATTCAATATTATTGAATTGTGCAGTAGTAAAGTGTGACAATCCGTATTATTGGATAATATACATTCTGCAAAGGATCCACGATACTATTTTATAAGATTTGCCGTGTTTGAACACACAATATATTATGTATATTCAATACAACAATGTGCTTTTTATAATATAATAATACTGGGTGTGTCTTTCAGGCTGTAAATTAGTTAGGAAACAATTTGTGTGCAGTGTTGCCAGCTCGAGCGACTCCTTTGAGAATTAGCATATTATTTATCATTAATATTCTTGTGGTATTTTAACAAGAACAGCTATCGAAACTCCTTCGTTCTAAACGTCCACTACATATTGCGATTGTGGTTTCGACAATTTACACAAAAACAATTCTCCAAGCTTTTCTAACTAAATGTGTTACTACAATGTGGAGGCGAGTAATGAATAAATTCCTAATAATAGGGAGGAACTATTTTGTTTCAAATTGGTTTGTTACATTCTTTCATTCAAGTAAAATGGACCAAATGAAAAAATCATCTCATCATCATTGACCCAATGTATGCCGATTAACTAAATTACAAAGCTCACTTCTAAGCAAAGACGTAGCGAGGTTATTTTCCGCCCAGAGACAAATTATACATTATCGCCCCTTTTCCCATTTCTACATAAACAAGTTTAATGTGAGATAATGCGTATACGATTAGAGCTGGTGTACATTAATACTACCGAACTATATCGTTACCGCCGACAAGAATGCCAGACAACTGGATGTATAAATATCAATATGACGGACCAAGCAGATGAGTCTGAGTGAGACAATTGGTGTAGTGTCAGTCAAACTCATCTGCTCGGTCCGCTTTCCCGATATTTATCATCCACTTGTCTGGCTTTCTAATATCAGTGGTGTAATTATAAACAAGTACTATTTCGTCAGTCAGACTCATCTACTTGATCCACTATCTTGAAACGTATATATCCAGTTGTCTGGCAATCTATCAGACAATTTTCCACTTCGACACTGAAGGCCTTATAATATATATAATTGTCTAACTGTGTGTATTTTATATGTCTGTCTGTCTGTCTGTCTGTACGGGTCAATCTTTCAAATATCCTCAGCGTATACAGAGTCGCTATATACAGAAAAATAGTCCTTAATATATCAGGGTACAAGCATTAAAATTCCGTGTGCTCTTAAGTCTTTATGGAACTGAGCCATATATTCAAAATAGAATAGAATATTTGGTAGTGAGACTGCATTTAAATTTGTTGATAATTGAAGATATGCGAAAGTAGCCCTTAATATGTATCGAATACCTTCAAGATATCGTATACTTTCGTTTGAAATATGTTTGCTGTCAGTATTGATCTTAATATATGAAACTTCAAAAAATGTTCATTTTCAATGATTGTTTAAACTATAAAATGGGGCTTTTTCGAAATAGTAAAATGGTCCTATTTGACCGGCAACTAATGTAGATTCATCCATTATCTATAACACGTTTCATGTCTCTGTCAATAGAAGGTAGTTAATCGTAATCTGTAAAATTTTATAAATAATGGTCAATCGAAATCCCATTATGACAGCTAGGTGTTGCTAGGTGTTGCCAGGGGTATAAATAATTCAATTTAAATATTTAATCATAATTAATACATATCTAAAATCTCGAAACGGGTATTTTAATGATAATATTATTTAATTAATTTCAAAATAATATTTTAGAGATATTTAATAATTATACATATAATATATACAGAGTCGCTATATTATATGAAATGCATGGCATTCCTTGCACTGGCAACAATACAGATGCTGAAAGCCGCGTCATTCGCGTTGTTATTAACATCTTATACTCCGCTCCTGTTATTTTGTTTATTCGTCATCAACTGAAGCTCCAACATCATCACCATCATCATCACCATCATCATCATCATCATCACAGTTAAACCAGAACACCCTTCACTGCCGCGAGTCGGATTCTTCCTACAGGTGGACCAACATCTTCTTGCATTTGAATTTCACCCCGTCTGACACGTAATACATGTGTTTAATAATAATAATGACTAGCTCCACAAGATTGAATTCGCGTAAAAAGACAACCTAATCTATTATACGTTTTTAAATAATATTGTAAGCCCTTTTAACTTTGAAAATAGTATAAAGATATATAGTAAATTTGAGTGGTTATAATATACCTATTCGGGGAACCTTCCACAATAAAAAAGGGAATGCATCATTTACAGTACCTCAGTATAATGATGCAGTGAAAAAAAATATATATACGGTTCTACTTTTAATATTATTTTATTCTTCGCTTTTTCCAAAAAACCGTTAAACATTTTATTTTTAAGTTATAATAAAAAAAATAAAAAAAATTATGTTTAAGTTTTAATTAAACTACGTTTAAAAGCTCAAAATAGAAAATTTCCCATTAAAACAAAGCAAAAAATCAGAAATATTTACCATTTAAAATATTAAATAAATTTCACATTTTTTATAGATATTTATATAATTTGATCATGCATAAATATTTATTTATTATATAATCAATTTTTAAAAATCAAAAGAATATTTTGATTGATAAAACACTTTAAAGCAAAAATGAAATCAAAACTCAAAGATAAACGTCCTATTAAAAACCAGGCAGAACATAAAAAAACATTAACAAATTGAAAATTTCAATTAAAATTACCTAGTAATATATATAATTGTCTAACTGTGTGTATGTTATATGTCTGTATGTCTGTCTGTCTGTCTGTCTGTCGGTATGTCTGTACAGATCTTTCAAATATCCTCAGCGTATACAGAGTCGCTATATACAGAAAATAGTCCTTAATATATCAGGGTACAAGCATTAAAATTCCGTGTGCTCTTAAGTCTTTATGGAACTGAGCCATATATTCAAAATAGAATAGAATATTTGGTAGTGAGACTGCATTTAAATTTGTTGATTATTGAAGATATGCGAAAATAGCCTCTAATATGTATCGAATACCTTCGAGATATCGTATACTTTCGTTTGAAATATGTTTGCTGTCAGTATTAATCTTAATATATGAAACTTCAAAAAATGTTCATTTTCAATGATTGTTTAAACTATAAAATGGGGCTTTTTCGAAATAGTAAAATGGTCCTATTTGACCGGCAACTAATGTAGATTCATCCATTATCTATAACACGCTTCATGTCTCTGTCAATAGAAGGTAGTTAATCGTAATCTGTAAAATTTTATAAATAATGGTCAATCGAAATCCCATTATGACAGCTAGGTGTTGCTAGGTGTTGCCAGGGGTATAAATAATTCAATTTAAATATTTAATCATAATTAATACATATATAAAATCTCGAAACGGGTATTTTAATGATAATATTATTTAATTAATTTCAAAATAATATTTTAGAGATATTTAATAATTATACATATAATATATACAGAGTCGCTATATTATATGAAATGCATGGCATTCCTTGCACTGGCAACAATACAGATGGTGACAGCCGCGTCATTCGCGTTGTTATTAACATCTTATACTCCGCTCCTGTTATTTTGTTTATTCGTCATCAACTGAAGCTCCAACATCATCACCATCATCATCATCATCATCATCATCATCATCATCACAGTTAAACCAGAACACCCTTCGCTGCCGCGAGTCGGATTCTTCCTACAGGTGGACCAACATCTTCTTGCATTTGAACTTCACCCCGTCTGACACGTAATACATGTGTTTAATAATAATAATGACTAGCTCCACAAGATTGAATTCGCGTAAAAAGACAACCTAATCTATTATATGTTTTTAAATAATATTGTAAGCCCTTTTTAACTTTGAAAATAGTATAAAGATATATAGTAAATTTGAGTGGTTATAATATACCTATTCGGGGAACCTTCCACAATAAAAAGGGAATGCATCATTTACAGTACCTCAGTATAATGATGCAGTGAAAAAAAATATATATACGGTTCTACTTTTAATATTATTTTATTCTTCGCTTTTTCCAAAAAACCGTTAAACATTTTATTTTAAGTTATAATAAAAAAAATTATGTTTAAGTTTTAATAAAACTACGTTTAAAAGCTCAAAATAGAAAATTTCCCATTAAAACAAAGCAAAAAATCAGAAATATTTACCATTTAAAATATTAAATAAATTTCACATTTTTATAGATATTTATATAATTTGATCATGCATAAATATTTATTTATTATATAATCAATTTTTAAAAATCAAAAGAATATTTTGATTGATAAAACACTTTAAAGCAAAAATGAAATCCAAACTCAAAGATAAACGTCCTATTAAAAAACCAGGCAGAACATAAAAAAACATTAACAAATTGAAAATTTCAATTAAAATTACCCTAGTTCTATATAATAGTGTAATTAGAGTGTGTATACGTGTATAGCAATACTACCAAGCTTTAGTTCATTCGTACACACGCGACTCACTAACAGCGGTATTCACTAAAATGCACACATGATAGTGTCTATGGTTCTGTCACTCTTACTTTAGTAAAGGATCTGTCAAAGTGAAGAATCCCAGCTGTCACTGACAATGTGACAGCTGGGATTCTTCACTTTGACATATCCTTTACTTCAAAAAATACCACTGTAAAGTAATGGATTTCCAGGCATACGTCACCGTAAATACGATAGTAGAGTTACTTAGCTACACTTATGATCGGTTTTTGTTAGTTAATGGCGAGGCACTAATTAACAAAAAACCGAATACCGTCTTTATGGTGTACGTTTACGGCGACGTACGCCTAGGAATACCAAGCTTTAAACGCACTCTCATTACAGTATTATATTAAATACGGCCCTACACTTTAATAATTCTATTTGTTAAGCACACAGTGTATGATTATTATGATTTAGACGCATTTACAACCAATGACATTTTTAAGGATTATTAAAATTTAATTCTTTGCCTTGGTACACCATTGTAGGCTCTTCGTGTGTAATGTGTATTTTTATTTTGTGTACAAACATAATAAATAAGGAGTTATAGATTGTTTAATATACATATGTAGGTATATTTCGATATAAGAGGATTGTTAGCAATATTGTGGAGGAGTAAGTATAAGTAGATATAAGTAGAGGCATATGAGTAGTGAAATCGTCCAAACAGAAACTATAAGATAACAGAGTAGATGCTTCAACCACTGAATATCGCATTATATTACTACTATACTATATTATATTATATTATAGAGAGAAAGTATTCCTTTGTGTTCACAACCACTACTATTACTAAGTACTGGAAGCTATCATGCACCTTCATGCATCCTCCATGCCTTGCCAATTTAATTCCTAGACTATATATTAATTCAATGGGTTATTGACACAAAACCGTATCTGCATATTCAGTTTTCAAGGAGGTGAAAAAATATATTACGGTGTAAACATTTTTATAAATTAGTTATAAGAGTGAAAGTGTATTTGCTTAATTTCTTCCAATTACCATTAAGGTACAATTAAGATGCATGTAATGTAATGGCATGCAAGTGTACCGTGGATATACGTGCCTGTATATTGCATGCAAGTTTATTTGTCAGTGCGATACCACTGATAGGCACAAGGCCATACAAGTGGATGTATAAATATCAAGATGGCGGACCAGCAAATGAGTCCGACAGAGGTAACACTCAGACTCGTCTACTTGCTCCGCCATCTTTATATATATATATGGCCTCCTAATATATCGGTGGTATTTTTTTAAGCGTTTATTTTTTTAATTTGTGGATATTAATTAATTATTTGAAAATACAATTATGATATGATATGAAAATACCGATATATGAGCAGGTCATACAACTAAATGTTTAAATATCAAGATGGCGGACCAAGTAGACGAGTCAACACTCATTGTTTAAGCGCGCCAAATGAATTCTCGATAGATTTGTACACATCTCTCCATTACTGTTGATTAAGAACTGTTAAATACTTTGATTACAATGTTCCTTCTGTCAAAATCATCTGCTTGGTCCGCCATCTTGATATTTATACCTCCAGTTGTATGGCCTGCTAATGGTGATATCGGCCATTAGCGTTTGTATGTTAAGTAATCGTAATATTCATCATGAAAATGAAAGTTCTACTAGACTGAAAAACAGTTCATTTGCTTGGGCTTTACAACGAATTGTTAATTGGTAGAAGTTAAATTTTTTTATCATAAAATTAATGGAGTTCTATTAAGAATATAATTACCATATATATATATATATGTATATATATATATATATATATATATATATATATATATATGTCTTTTACATGGCGACACTACTCTGTGTCATGTTTCAATGCACACATTTATTTATAAACAAAACACTTTTAATAAAATGTTGAATATTTTTTGATTCAATCAATGTTTTAATAAAAATCTGTCTTGGATATGAGTAGTTAAATATAGATAAGAGCAATATTCAAATCTTATTTGACGTTCATTTCAGAGAAATAATAATAAAGTTTCTCCAATTTCAATTTAATCTCTCGGAGATTTCACTATTCCGAGAGAATAATAATGAGATTAAGCTTTCTTCTGAATAAAATACTAAGGGAATTATTATTTGATGCTTTTCATTAAAAATAATGAAATAAAATCGTATTTGACTTCGTATCGAATAAATTGAATGCGCATGAAACCACATCGACAGCACGTGCGCACTAACAAATGGGAATTTTCTATTAGGCCTTTTATATTCTAAACTCCAGTCAGAGTAATCATTTTATTTGAAAATGTGAAAAATTATTTGACGATATAATCGTACTGTACGTAACTGTGACGTTATAATCAATATTAATGAACAGTGTTCACAGTAAAGCACAAATGTATCGAGTAAAATGGTTATTGGGGTGACTTTGGGTTATAGAGTATAACTTTAGTTGACCTTTTCCGAATCGTAAACCACATTCTAACTAAAGCTTATCTTATAAACACTACACGCATTGGAATATCACATGGAAGTTTCACAAAGCTTAAAGGTTTTTAAATATATTAAACATTTAAAAATAAATAGTCTAAATATTGAACCTTAAAATAAAGCTAACGTTTATTAATTTCACAGTAAAAGTGCAACTTAAAATTAATATATGTTCGTAAAAAACAAGGTTTTGTCGATTTTTCCGGTTCACAAAAAGTGGATACTGAGATAAATACATATGAGATTATTTACCACCATAATAAATATTAGTAATTGAATATAAACGTAATTCTTACAGAATGTTATTTTAATAATCGAGAATATTTTGATGGAAGGTAGAATATCGCGAAAATATTATTAGTCATTTTATTTTTTTATTAATATAGAATGACAGCGGCCTATGATTTTTAGAAAGAAACTTAATTGTCATTTATTTTGTTATAATACGTATATATATATTTGAAATACTATTTTTTTAAGAGTGAGCTACGTTACTCGAAACTTATCGGTTTATTTTTGGTTTGGACTATAATGATTGGACAAAAATGCAGGTTTATTGTATGTTTAAATATCAAGATGACGGACCAAGCAGATGAGTCTGAGTGTGACAACTACAATCGTATTCAGTAAAATGCATACAAGATAGCTGTCACTCTTACTTGATTAAATCATTTGTCAAAATGGCGAATTCTAGCTATCACTATCAGTCTGACAGCTAGATTACTTGATTTTGACAGCTGGAATTATTAAATTTGATAGTGAAAGCTGAAAGCTGTCAAAATCAAGTAATCCAGCTGTCAGACTGACAGTGACAGCTGGAATTCGCCATTTTGACCAATGATTTAATAAAGTAACAGTGACAGGTATCATGTATGCATTTTACTGAATACGATTGTTGGTGTTGCATACATAGATGTAAGGTTGCATCTGTCAAACTCATCTGCTTGGTCCGCCATATTGATATTTATCATTCACTTGTACGGCCTTCTAAATATAATAAGTTTGAATCAAATTGCTTGTCAATCAGTATTACAAAAAACAAAATAAATTTCTTTGATGAAATCAAATAAATTTGATCGTCCTTTAGAATATTTAAAGCATAGATAAAAACATTAGATATCGCATTGGATATAAATTATTAGTATAATTTTGTTTATACCGTGTATTGCTCTCTTCTCAGTGTGTTTCCCTCACTCAACACATTTATAGTGACCTCTGAGAGTGGTTGTGACAATACTTTGGCGATTAAAACTCAATAATATTATAAACATGTTAAAGAAGTAAGTAGTGTTTGGTAAAAAGTGAGGCTAGATGTATTTGAGTGTATGTTTGAGTCCATATGACATGTAGTAACAATGCATTTTCCCATTTTACTGTGAAATATAACTGAAGATATGAAGAGACATGTTTACAGTATAATGTTTGCCAGGTAACTCATGTTTTTGGCCACTTGATCCACTTGAACTAAACACGCATTTAGCCACTCATGCGATAACTTATGTTTATATCTATGGTTCAAAGTAAAAGATAATTGTATAATAATGAATTGTGAATATATATGAATGGGGAAAGCTAGGTTTAAATACAAAATACAGTAGATAATGGTGGAGCTGAGATCAAAACAATAATCCAGAATCCCTTAATAAATCGTTGGCTTTAGTTAGTCTAGTTGCGGTGGCTGGCTTAAGATGTCCTTATCTCGACTATCACAATAATAATAATGCGGCTTTGTCTATGGCCTTTTAAACGATCACACTTATAAACTACGCCATAATGTGCTGGTCAGCTTTATATATATTAAATA